>JAJJMA010133569.1:0-10087 GCA_023529015.1 Papaver nudicaule
ATGTCGACAAGGTTTGTATTCATATCCGAGGAAGAATGTATATCGAAATAGACAATAATTGGTTTTCTTAAGTATTAACATATGAAATACCGACTTCTTTGCAGCTTGCTTTCACAGGATCAACTGCAACCGGCAAGATTGTTACGGAACTGGCTGGTAGAAGCAACCTGAAGCCAGTGACTCTTGAGCTTGGAGGGAAATCTCCATTTATTGTATGTGAAGATGCAGACATTGACAAGGCTGTCGAAACTGCCCACTTTGCTCTGTTCTTTAACCAGGTACGTGAATCTAATGGAATCATTGCATGAACTGGTAGAAAATTTACGTAGATGTGAATTATCAAGTTGAAGATCCTAAACCTGATTTGCCTACAGGGACAATGCTGCTGTGCTGGGTCTCGTACTTTTGTACATGAAAAAGTTTATGACGAGTTCATAGAGAAATCAAAGGCTCGTGCTATGAGACGTGTTGTTGGTGATCCCTTCCAGAAGGGTGTCGAACAAGGTCCTCAGGTGAATTATCTCCACTTTGCATAACAACGGTTTAATGTTAAGAATTTCGAACCACATGCTGGGCCTTGTAGTTTGTCATCTTTTAGCTTTACTGATCGACGAACAAGCGGATCAGCTCCGTCTGAAAAGCTCGGTCAGTTAGGCATTTCCCTTTATTCTCTGGGTTGGTTCACTGATATTCTTCCTCAATGAATGTATCAGATTGATCTAGAGCAATTTGAGAAGGTTATGAGTTACATAAAATCTGGTGTTGAAAGTGGTGCTACCGTTGAAACTGGTGGTGCAAGATATGGTGACAAGGGTTACTATATTCAGCCTACTGTCTTCTCAAATGTCCAGGTATATATTCTTCCACCACTTCTAAACTGTTGTTCTATTTTACGACTATAATGGCCTTTCAAAACTGACGAGATTGAATGTGTATGATAATAGGATAATATGTTGATCGCAAAGGATGAGATCTTTGGCCCCGTGCAGAGCATCTTGAAATTCAAGTAAGCTAGCTTTAACCCATCAGTACATTTCATTGCTTATAAAACATTCTTTATTTTTTTCACTTACGGGAGTAACTTTTTCCATATACAGAGATCTTAGTGAGGTGATCAAAAGATCGAACGCTACAAACTACGGTTTGGCTGCAGGAGTTTTCACCCAGAACATAGACACAGCAAACACCCTGACGCGTGCACTGAGAGCAGGAACCATATGGATTAATTGCTTCGATGTTTTTGATGCCGCAATTCCTTTTGGTGGTTACAAGATGAGTGGGCATGGCAGAGAGAAGGGAGTTTACAGTCTTAATAACTATTTGCAAGTGAAAGCTGTGGTTACTTCTTTGGAAGACCCAGCTTGGTTATAACCTTGATAAGTGTTTGTATCTCTTGCTTCTCTTGCTTGTGATGTTTTTCTTCTATGAAGCAAAGAACTCAACTATCAAGTGTCAACTAATAAAAGGCTGTATGTTTTTCTGTTTCTTGTTTCTTTTTAAATAAGAAAATCATGTTTTTTTCAAAATATATGTTCAGCTCTTCTTATAGAATTCTCTGTTTATTCTATGGTATTTTAGCAACTAGTATGGTTTTTGTATTCGCCAATTCCTAGATTTGGTAACCCTTTCCCTGACTTGCACAAACTCGGTACCCTTCCTCTGAACATACCAAGACTTGGTGGTACTCTTGCACCAAATTTCTCATAAAAGTGTATTACAAAGACTTTTACAAATAATACGTACGAGCTTTGTATAGGAAGGAAAGACCTGCACATAAGCAGGGAAAGGCCGGAACCACACCACAGAGAAGTTTGAAGTTGAACCTTACATCGCATATTCTGGAGATCTACATAAGAGTAGAGCCAAAGCATCATATGCATGCCCAAACAATATTGTAGCATCAGCATTACTAATTTAGCCAATCACACTGAATCCAAAATATTTATCTTAAACTTGCATATGAGCTTATTTGCCTCACCTAGTCTATTATACAGGAAAATGTTCTCACTTAATTAGCAGATTGTGACCCGAACCCGGGGTGGTGCAGAATAAGCTATTGGTGACGCAGAATAAGGTGAAAGAGTTTTCGAGAGCGTTTTCTAGTCTCATAGCAACTTGTTCCATAGACGGTCTTTGCTGCTTATTTGCAGTGCAGGAAAGAGCTAACTTGAGAATGAGCCAATGAGGTTGAAAGCTTCATTTGAGTACTCCCCATTCATTTTAGTAGGATCAGCAAATTCTGCTATATTTCCACCTTTGGTGATAAACTTTGCCTGAGCCAAGCAGAAATGTGCTTAAGAAACATGAATTACTACTACTGTGAAAAAACAAAGCATAAAGATAGTTGCTTATATGTCTAACCATTTTATCCAGGGCCATCGGTCTTTTCAAGTTTAGATTAATGACCCTCTTCCCAGAGAGTAATTGTAGTAAAACGATCCCGAAACTGTATACATCACCAGCTGCGTTGACATGGCTATTCCGTTGATATTCAGGATCGACATAGCCCAAGGTTCCTCTCACTTCTGAGCTCACATAGGACTGACCCACATCAATTACCTTTGACAGACCGAAGTCTGAAAGTCTGGCTTCAAATTTCCACCCCAAGAGGATGTTGGTTGGCTGCAAAGGAAAAGTTTGGTTATTTGGGATTTCAAATGGAAAATAGAAAAGAAAATGTCATAGACATCCAACCTTGATATCACGATGAATAATGCTACCCTCTAGATACGTATGGAGGAACCAAAGACCTCGTGCACAATCTATTGCAATCTCAAGTCTTTGAATCCATGATAGCACTTTATCTTTACCCTGTTATTTGATAATTTGGATTAAAAACAAGAAGTCACATTGAGCATTGGAACAGAAACGAAAATTTTTCTTTTAGGAAAAAATCATACCAAATAGCCACTCTGACAGATTCCCGTTTGGGCATAGCTCGTAGACGAGAAAACATTCATCTTCTTTCTCACAATAGCCCAGCAGTGAAACAAGGTTTGGATGTTATTACATGCGATAAGCTTGTAACTTCTCTAACAAATGTCTCCACATTTGCCTCATTGACGATGTGCTTAACTGCAATTTGCCGACCGTCTGACAGTACACCTTTATAGACCTTCCCTAGTCCCTACACCAGAAATGTCTGTGACTCTGTGGTGAGATCGAACCCAACTTAAGTTTTTGGCTTTGGATTATAAGCAGGAAACAAAAAGTTGCACACATATAGATATAAATACTAACCGGCTGTGCCTTGACCAATGAAGTTCAACTCATTTAAATTGTTTGTAGCTGAAATAATTTCCATGATAGGAATTATCTGGCAACCACCATGCATCTCAGGTAATAACTCCTTGGTAAACCATTATTTTTTTTCAATGTAGAACCTTTAAAACTAGAAGTTTGGGATGAAAATTTTAATTGGTGATTGTTACATACCAGCTTTCCTTGGTAACATGTTTGGTTGGAGAGTTTTTTCCATATCATGCATGCAGCGACAACCATCAGTGCTACAATGCAGAGAAGACCTCCGAAGAGAACCCATATTGCTGTTTTCCACAATACATAGTTTCGATAATTAATGAGATTGCTCAAACAAGTGAAACACAAGAACAAAGTAGAATTAGCTAAGAGCAAACATGTACTAACATTTGTTTTCCATACCTGTGTGAATATGCTTCCTAACATTTGTTTCTTGTTCTTCTGCAAGAATTTTGAATTAGAAATACAAATGAAGGAAATTGACTGTAGTTTTGCCATTGATACTGCTATGGTGCACCGTGCACGGTTGCCCAAGTACAGAAGTACATACCTAGAGCTCCAAGGCATCTATAAACTGACTGTGCCCATCTTCTATCGCCAACCCTTTTACTAATTAATGAGACCAGTACAGCAAACCTACAAGCATCACTTTCGATTTTATCTGCGTCTCCACTATGGTTTGATGATCCTTTCATATCTTCCCAACTCCTCGTACAATTTTTACACTCCTGATTCCAATTCTGCTCATCATTACTTGAAAATGTGCAACCATTCTCTAAACTTGTCAATTCATGTCCTAAGTTACTCTCGACATCTGCAACAGAGAACTGCAAACAACCGCCACCACCACGTGTAAGTCTTTCAAACCCACAACTCGTGACATTACCTTCAAGGTTCTTCAATGAAGTCAGACACTTTATCTGGTCACTACCATCCAAGAAGATTTGTCCAGTATTACTTGCTGTCTGTCCCAACGCGTGAAGATACACATTGAAAGCAACTCCACAGCAGTTGGTGGGAAGAAATCCACCCCAATCACCTCCATTACAACTCGAAATATTACCAAAAGATGAAACTTGAAAATCAAGAATACAACTTGTACTAGTAGGAGCCGACAGAGAATAAACGAAGATATCTATGCCTACAACGAAGTTGACAAATATCACTTTATATGTGCAAGGATGATACCCATGTTAATATTGCTTTGCCAAGAAACAAGGAGGGCTAATTTTGTAGTTAAAACAATTTCTTTGATGTAAGTTTTTTTTTTTTTTTTTTTTTTTTTTTGGTATTGTCTTTGATGTAAGTTAATGCTGTTCTAAGCAATATTTGGCTAAAACAGTGGCTTTTTTATTGGATGCGCTATATGAAATAATTCATGTTGCATATTGATTTGTAGTTTCTTCACAGACTTTGCCGGCCAAATTGAGCCTAAATGAATAAACAATGGCAGATTTTCAAACATTATGTTTATCTTCTTCTGTTTTGTTTTGTATATTTTGATTTTGTATATTTTGAACTTAATATGAAAGACTACCTGGCTATTTTGGGGGCGAACACTTCTTAAATGGGGGCAAGAAATTTATACCAAAACCAACCCAGTTTATAAGGGGTGACTAATTATGATTAACATGCCCTACTTAGTTGCAAATTCTAATTAACCATTAACTTCTCACCCACTAATTCTCCCTCTCAATTTCAGTTACAAAATTAAACTCCTACTCCCCCTACTCTTACTCCTCCATTTCTCTTTCTCAAAACCAATTTCTTCATTATTCTCAAACCCAAACTCTCTTCATTTCTCATATCCAAACTCTCTCGAATTTTCTCAAATCTGAGTTTCGTTCTCTCAAGAATAAGGCTATCCATGGAGAAGGAGATGATTCAATGAAAGTTTACGTGAGTAGGAAAGGAAAGAAAAAATCAATATCAAAGAAGGAGAAAAGTCGTGAAGAAGACGACGACAACCAGAGGAAGAAATGGACGAATCTTTGGCTCAAATGAAGAAGTAAGTTTCTCTAATTACTTTCCCAATTGTTTTCTTTGTAGTTTGAATCAATTTGATAGGTTAGAAACCGTTAATTTGAAGTTACAGTATGAAAACTCGTCATGGTTGTTGGCACGACCTTGACGATTTAGTATGTTCAGAGGAAAAATTAAAACATTCGTCTAGATTTTTCCCAAATTTTTGACGATTTTATCACCTGCATCTTAAAGTTAGTATTTTTACATGGCAAGAATCGTCAGGGTAATATACATTCCTTGACGAGTGTTTTTTTTCTTCATAATTTCGTCTCAGTATAGTTCCAAAACCATGACAAGTTTATATCTAGAAAAACATTGCATCTGTCCAATTTTATGAAAAACTCGTTATGGTTTTGTACACAGATACCTTGACGATGTAGTGTAGTCTTGAACCAAGTCGTCATGCATGCAGCAAAGACCTTGGCGCTTTTTTGTTTTGGAAAAAAAATCGTCTCATAATGTTGTGTTTCCTTGACGATTTTTTGTGGTAGTTTTAGTGGTTAATCTTTCTTTTGTGTATGTATTTAGGCTAGCAGATATCAAAAAGGGAAAAAGAGCAATGCAACCTATGCTTTCAAAATCAAAGTGTCATACTACCATAGAGACACTAGTGAGAATCCGTGAGCCAAATTTTGATGAAATTTCTACTCCTTTTGGACTCCGATGGTAATGGTAATGTTCTGAGGGGTAATGATGATCATATTGTTGATCATGTGATCCAAATGCAATTAGAGGAATACAGGGCTGCTGGGGTAGCAACTGATGCATTAGGATTGGATGTAGTTGGTGGTGATGTAAAGACGAGGGTACCGAGTACACCACCAATCTTTTATTTTAGTCCACCTATAAGTCAAACCTTGACCGGATCCTGTAATCAAGAACTCAAGAACAAGATCTCTTTCAGATCTGACTGATTCACACAAGGGAGTCAATACAAGAATCCGAAAGACTATGTCAACCAACCAAGTACGATATTTTAATTATATAAGATGACTCAAATATAATACGGAAGTAAATTAAAGTACACACAAGATTTTGTTAACGAGGAAACTACAAACTCGTAGAAAAACCCCGGGACCTAGTCCATTTTTGAATACTCTTAAGAATTAAGTCGCCAACACACCTACTCTCAGACTTCGGACTAGCTGATGCAGACAATATGACCCTAATACGACTATTAGTTACAAAGATTTCCCCTCAGTATTCCTACGCCTCCAACCACAGCAAGGTGGTCACGCACATGTACTCCCCTACGTAAACAGACGCCCGTTACTGTCTTACGCAAGAGTTGCCTCACAGCCCGTCGCGAGGACTATCGTTACCCGACCTCCAATCAGACGATTACAACCTTATGGACAACAACCAAATAGCGGTAGGTCAAATCGCTAGATGATATCCTTGGTAACTAACAAATATTTCACCGAAGTCTTTTCACACTAAGAGCGAGGATATTGAGTTTACTTAGGCAATTACACCTCGAGATATCGATCAAGGTTTCAAAACCTAAACTCCCGAAAGAGCAACCTTGTCGTCCCAGTTGGAATCAAGCAGATAGCTGTAGCAAGTACGAAATGATATGACCGTGAAGAACGATGTACCTGTAAAGAACAAATCCAATAACATCGATTTTGATTCCACTCAATATCTATAGTTTAGGCACACAACCGAAAGCGGCTTGCTGACAAATCCAGGTTAATAGATAAAGAGTATGTTCTAATCACAACGATCTTGAGTGGCCTTATATCAGAAGAGAAGGACCTTAGAATAAACAAGATCGTTAGTTTGATAGACGTGATAGAACAGAACACAAGTACAATACAAAGAAGACTAGTAAACATAAACTAGTTTCCCGTAAGAGGTACTTCTAGGCTTCTCGATCCCAAGAGAAGACTTTCCCGCAATTCTAGACCGAGAGCAAAAGCTCAAAGGTAACTGAAAAGAAAAGCGTCAACACAAGATTACAATTCCGAAGAAGAGCTTGGCCAAGGGGATTAAAGCTTTTAGGAGAGATATCACTCCTATTTATATTGACTAAGGCTTTAGCTTTGAAATGAAGCAAAGTTAATTTTGGAAATTCCACAAAGCACATTTACATAATAGTTCCGAAATTTCCCATTTAGTCTCATAGCATTTAATGAGAACTAATACTCTAGCATTTTACATTTAAGAAAATTATATTCCATAAAGAAAATATATTTTCGAAACATGTTTAGCCAAGAGCGAATTCAGCAGAGAAAGAAGCTAGACTTCAAAACCTCATGTCTGACTGGGAGAACCTTCGAATGCTTGAAGATGATACCTTTGAAGAATTTAACCACAAGTTGTCTGAGATAGTGAATGCCTGTCACACCTTAGGAAAAGTTACTCCGGAAAGGGACATTGTGTGTAAAATTCTGAGGTATTTACCCTCAAGGAACAACTCAAAGAAACATGCCATCCAAGAAGTTCACGGTTTAACTATAACAAGAAATGACCTTGTTGTTAAACTAAAAATCTTTGATCGCGAAACTGGTCAAGGGAAGACAGTAGGGCTGAAAGCTGTGAAACCAGACTCACCTCATGAGACATGTAGCGATGAAGATGATCTTGCATTATTCATTCAAAATATGAGAAGAGCTCTGAGAGGTAGGAGGAGAAGATACAATAATCTCCCTCAAACTAAGAGGAAAGATTAGGATAATGACAATGAGCCACAATGTTTCAAATGTCTTGGATTTGGTCACATGTCTCCCGAATGTCTAAATAGAGACTATTGTGGAAAAGTCAAAGCTTTTGATGCCACACAAAAGCAAATTCCCATAAAAGAGAGTGCTCAAAACATGACTCTCTTTGTTGTACATCAGGAAAGTCCACCAGGTCATGATAATAAGAGTTTAGTAATGAATTCTATTTCTCTGAAAAACAAAGGGTACTTGTTTACCAAGTTACTTGAAGAAAGATGTCGAATTCTTGAACAAGAAAAGTAAGAACTAAGTAGAAAACTTTCTGAGACAATCTCTCGAGTACAATTGTTAGAAAGAGATAAAAAATGGGATTAAGATCTTTTCAAGAAATTGAATCAAAGTGTTGATAAATATCGACATTTTAGGATCAAGAATTCCAACCTGGAAAATAAGAAACCTTCTCATACAAAATCTATGTCTAATACTTCTAAGAAAGTAAGGCCAGGAAGGAGTAATTCTCCACAGAAAAGTGGAAGAAATTCTCCTAAGACACATTCATACAGATTTAAAGAATGTGGTCATGAGGGAAAAACAGGTACAGGTCATCTTGTAAGACCTCATAAGAAGTTGTTGGAAAAACAACCTGAGAGAAGAAGTTCTTTCAAAAATTCGGTACAAGTATGGGTTGCAAAAGGAAAAAGGGATTCTGGTACCTTTTATCCTGTGAATCAAAGAGCTAGTCAAACCTCATACCTAAACTCATATCACACCAAGAGTGATACAAGAGGAAAACCGGGAAGAAAAGGTGTAAAGTCAGGTTTCAACGCTTGTAACACCTTGAAAAATAACAGAAAACGAAAGACACTGCTGTCCTTGTCACCAAGGACTTCAGTATCCTCCTCTCACTAATTTTTTTTGCGCAGTTCTATGGTTAAACTAATCCTGATAACAATAGAAATACTGCATAAAGGATTTAGGGAGTCTGTATAGGAGGAAAATAGACTGATTTCTGATCAGCCTGAAAAGTCGTACAGTTCGCGAACCGTGAACAATAATTTATGTTACTTATCCAGAATCTCGTTTGATATCTATCTTTAAAGGAGAGATTTTATCCCATGAAAAACCTTTAGCCGGATCCTTTAAAACTCTAAATTTCTTAGATCAAAAGACTATATCAAGCATGACAGACTCTGGAGGAAAAGGGGAAGAAATCTGATAATGAAGCCAGCCATACTTCTGTACAATGTAATCCACTGTTACAGAAAGGAATGAAATGCATCTAGATGAAAAGATGGATGAAGTACTTGAACAACTCAAATACTTTGCTGGTGAGATGGGTTCTCTCGCAAATCATGTGAATACTAGCCTCCATGATCTAATTAAGAGAGTTACAACCATTGAAGAACAACTTGGTACCTTGATAACCTCAAGCATTATAAGACTGTTCTTTCAGTAAAAATAGTTGATTCCTTGTGAGAACTTGTTCTTACTTTTGCCTAAGGAATATAAACTATATCTAGAAGTAGTTTGCCTTTTCATGCTTTTTAGAGTTTTTTAGCATGTACTACTTTATTTCATTAATAAAAGTTCTTATTAGATGATTATTAATGATGTTTGCAATACTTGATTTGTTTACCTCAATCTTATTGCAATTTATAGCTTTTTCCATTACCTCGGTAGTGATGCAAAGTTATGTCTATTACAAAAGTTATGCTTTTTCTCACGATTAAGAAACTTTTAATTGTATGATTTTAGGGTTTTCACAAACTCGGAATCATATACTCTTTTCCGAAAATCTAGCTAAGGGAAAGAGATTGTAAACAAAGGAAAACTGGATACATTAATGTTTGTCCAAGTTAGGCTTTGTATGTTGTTCTTTATTGAATAACACCACATGGGGGAGAGTTCTTAACTGAGCTTGCGCTTAATAACCAATCTTTTTGGGGAGCGTGGATGTGGAATATAGGAGAAAAGTGTGTCTATATTTCTCCAAAGATGAATCGACTTAGAAATCTTCGTTCTGATTTCCTAGTCATGTCATCTTAAACTAGTATGTGAGTACTTAATGTTAGGGCATTGTCCGGTCAAACCCACTAGCGTTGGTATGTCAAGCTAGTTGTCAGTTTTAGGTGTCAAAATAC
>JAJJMA010133571.1:1135-20244 GCA_023529015.1 Papaver nudicaule
TGGAGTTCAGGTATCGATTCGAGCTTCGAATGTGGTAGAACGACATACCAACTATCAAGATCGAAGATCTAAGTGACTTCCATACTCAAATTTAATAAGTGGGAAATAAAGTGCACTTTAACAATTTTATAAGTGGGAAATATATTGCACTATTCATAAGTGGGAAATAAAGTGCACTTTGAGTGGAAAATATATTGCACTATTCATAAGTGGAAAATAAAGTGCACTTTAACAATAAATTGCACTATCCATAAGTGGAAAATAAAGTGCACTTTAACAAATATGGAAACTGATAAAAATGCATCTCAGGTGTTGATTCGAGCTTCAAACGTGTTAGAACGACATACGAACTATCAAGATTGGAGCACCAAGTGACTTCCAAACTCAAATTTATCATAATTCCATCACGAAAACTGATCAATATGGAGCTCAGGTGTCGATTCGAGCTTCGATGTGGTAGAACGACATACAAACTATCAAGATCGAAGCTCCGAGTGACTTCCATACTCAAATTTATCAGAATCCATCATGGAGACTGATAAATATGGAGCTCATATATCTATTCGAACTTCAAATGTGGTAGAACAACATACGAACTATCAACCTCGAAGCTTCGAGTGAGTTCTAACCTCAAATTTAGCCTTATCCATCATAGAAACTAATAAAAATGCATCTCAGGTGTTTCTCGTATTATTCCTATTGGAGTATCCAAATAAGTCGAGAAGCACAAAAAATGACGGTGTTTCTCATATTATATTCATACTGGAGTATGATAATAAGTCGGACACCTCCGGTGAAACTTCTCAAAAAGTTATGTTTGAGAAATATTGCACGTAACTAAAAATGCATAACAAGCAATTGTAGAATGGGATACGTTTGGTGTTCAGACGAAGATTCTGACTCAAATTTACTATAAATAAATATTCTAAAGTTCCACGAAGATTCTTCCGTAAATTTGCCAAAAATGGATAGACTAAGTATTTCCGGAGACATATTTTTCGAAGTTAGATTCTTCGTCGGAACCATAAACCTAACAACGTTCGACAAAGTATCTTTAATGCTTAGTCTACCAAATCTCAACCGTCCAATGTACAATCCGACGGTCATAAAGTAATTAAGGAAGCACAAAATATCAATCCGTATGAGTATGCCCCAAATGTCAACCGTCCAATCATCAATCCGTATGACTATGCGTTTTTATCAACGGCCAAGAAATAATCGAAGAAACACAAATATAATGAAAACGTGGCACTTTCTAAGCCTAGTATTCGCCTCTCCAGAAACTTCATCAAAATTTTCAAGAGAAAAATTTCATCAAAACTTTCAGAGCCATGAACTGCAGCAACTTCTATTTTCTTCCACTCTCTCAATTTTTTTCTGAACTAGAATAAGAATTAATCAACGGAATCAACAAGGCTAGATCTGTTGATCTATTAATCAGTTGATTTTATTGATTAGTTATTATCTCTTCGTTTGTAATTGAAGAAGGAACAGAAAAAAGAGAACCCTTATCATCAACAATCAGAAGCAAGTAAATTGTTGGTGTTCTTGATTTTTATCTAATACCCCGTATTAGGTTTGTTTTCTATGTTTTTGGTAATGGATTTTTTCTGATTCTTGTTTTGATGATTTCGTAGATCTGGGTTTGTATGGTTAAGTTCACTCAGGTTTGTTTGTTTTTGTTTAACTTTCAATATCATTTTTCTAGTCAGATCTATTCTAGTATTTATTATTAGAAGTAGTTCAATTTTTTCTGTTTGGGTTTTGAAGGGGCTTTTTTTTTTTTTTTTTTTTGAAAAATGAGATTCTTTGAGTTGTTGGGATTTTTTTTGCTGATTTTTTGTTGGATCCTTGATTGCAGACTTCAAGGAGAGACCAATACTTGAAGCCAAGTATCAGAAGATGTCTGAACCTTTTTATTGTCAGGTATAAAATCTATTCTAAGAGCACCTAACAGATAGAATGTTGAACATGAGGTCAATAAGATACATAGACATCAATAGAGTTACTTTGATTTGATTTATTATCTACAAGCATTACATGAAGGTGTTGATTTACACCAATTATGTGGTTTCTTTACAATGGGCTGCAAATGTGTTTCCATTATTGCAATGGGATAGGTCAGGTTCACATGCCGTTGAGACTGCGCTAAAAGCTTTAGTTGTGCATCTTCTTCATGTTAATGGTGTGTGTGCCATTGTTGAAGAGACTGCCAATTGAAATGTGTTTGTTGTCCTTTGAGAGACTTACCAATTGTGTGTCAATGATGGAAAGAAACTTAATAGCCGACAATAAACTGGCGCGTAATAGTTTGATGTTTCATTTTTATTTTATTTTGCTTAACTGTTTACATGGAGTCCCATGTAAGCTGTCTCGCTGAAACCTACAAATCTACTTATTTTGGCAGTCTGTCACGGACAAACTATATATACAAGGACCATCTTTCTTTTGTACCTAAGCAATAGCAATAAACTTTGAGCTGTCAATGAATAGATGTAGTAGTTAAACATTTGAACTACTGTTTCTTGTATATATTTTGCATCTGGGATGACCATATATTTTCTACATAATACTTCTTGTCTACAACTGCTTGAATTTGACATTGGCTTTACTTGTTTGTTTTGATCTGCCAGGTGATTGTGCTAAAGCCTGTTGATGTGGTGTGACAGTTATGGATCACATGTCCTCAAAAGTTTTCTTTGCCTCTGTAAAGGAGTTCCGCTGGACTCCTCACAAGAGTTTCATGCAACAAAGTCATATATTGTTTTAGCAGAGAGGTAAAAGAGCATAAGTCTATGCCTACTATTTGTGGTGTTACAAATACTTCCGTGCAACTATTGCTCATATAATTGGGATGACTTCAGAAGAAAATCCGCAGCAACCGCCAACTGAATATGTTGCTAATCATGATGATCATCAATACATATACTTTAGGTACGTGTTACTGGATCAATACATGTCTTGATGTTTATACTACATTTTCTTGTTGTAGTTTTAAGTTGTCTATGCATATAATGTGTGGTTATTATTTACTTATATATAAGCAATGCTATATGTGATTGAGAACCCTATACGACTATTACTTAAAACCAATGATATTTGCTTGATGGTGAGGAAAAGGGGTTCTGTGTTTTATAGAGTGTGATGTTCTATTGTGCTAGAGACACGATAGCATAGCGTTTCCTTAAATTCATGTGCTGCGTGTCACTGTATAGAACAAGATTTAGTACCTGCTATATTCAGTGAGACCTTTTCTGTCCTGCAATAACTAGTATACTGTGAGCTAGATTTTGATATGAATAATGGTAGTTAGGACCAATTTGAAGCAGCCTGAATGGCTAAGCAAATTGTGCAATTGTGAAAATCTGCATTTTCCCAGACTCCCAGTTGTGCATGTTGCATTATGTTAGTGTACATGGTGTATGTCCTTATATTTATTGTTTCTCTTTCTAGTCTTGTTGATTCCAATCTTATTCTGTTGTGTAAGTGATTATAAAATCCATGCTTGCCTGTTCTTGGAGTCTGTCCTACTTGTGTATCCGCAATCATTAACTGTGTGATATTTTTGAAATTGTAGAGATTCAGATTCGAGGTTTAAGATATCCACTGGCAGTGAAGTTATAGAAATACTGTCAATCATTGCAGCCACTGGGAAGTTCTAGTATGTAGAATTTCATGGCATCATCAGCTGTTTGTGAAGTCATACATAGAATTTACTTGGAGGAAGTACTTATATGTCCTTAAAGCGCGAACACTTATGTATTTGAAACACTTATGATTCTTGAATATGAAAATAATGTATGTTTGACAAACAATAATGGTTTATATATATCCAATTTGTAAAAGGTGTATAGAAACGACATCTCAGGTGTCCAGAAAATGGCATCTCAGGTGGCCGGGAATATTATTACAGGTAATCGGGGCTTTTCAGGTGACCGGATACTGGTATTTCAGGTCTTCTCACCTGAAAGTGCTCTTTTTTTTTAATTGATTTCTAACGAATCTGTAATGGAACCCTTGCGTTACAGAAATCCTAAAGGACACATGTCATTTGTTATGTTGACCGGACCTGGGATCTCAGGTTACCGGTAAATGGCATCCCAGGTGACCGGGAACTTGGATTTCAGGTCTTATCGCCTGAAAATGATATATTTTTTTTATTTAAGTCTAACAAATTTGTAATGGAATCCATGTGTTATAGAATTGCTAATGGACACATGTCATTTTATAAGTAGCCAACTTAATAAGCATAAATAGTGTTAGTGTTTTTATTGTAATGGAAATGAAGTGTTAGTAAACTTTAATATGAATAACTGATTTAAAAAGTTACAAATAACAGTAACAGATTTATAACGCCACATTCTTAACACTTTAAAAGGGTTAGTGAATTTTTGATTCTATTTTTTGTAACTCTTTATTTCCATTAGTAAATGGGCTATTTCTAGTAGTGAGCCCCAAATTTTCGGTTCGCCTAGAGCATCCCAAAACTGTAAGACGGCCCTGTTTTCCATAATGCTTTACCTTTCTGTTCATTTCAGGATGCTATATGACCATTCAGGCTATTGGAATTTGGAGTTCCCCGGAAAGTGTTTTATTTTTCGTTTGGTGTTTATGGACCAACTCTTGATCAGCTTATGGCACTGTCAAATGAGAACTTGTTCATGCATTGCGAGGTTACTTGTGCAATTGTGTGATTAGAACTATTGGAGACTTCTAATTAAATTTAGTTAGTGATTTTTTCTCGAGTAATTCATAATTGTGCATTTGTGCTGCTTTAGTGCTGATTGCTAAATATTAACGGGTAGTATACCAACTGTTCTTGGTTCAGCCAATACCTTAAGGTCCATTCTTTGAGGTAGAACCAATTGGATGCTTTGGCCATCGGACACTGTACACTGTAGGGGTCTCGGGGCTGAGTAATACTCTTCCACGATCAAAAGATAAGATTTAGGCACCGTCTCATTCTATTGAGCAGTCATTATAGTGCAGTGGTGTACATCATGCTATTTCCGAATCATTTCCATCAGACCATGTAATACCTCCACGTGTATCAATAGGTCAGTGATCAATGTTGCAGCAGCCATTGGATCAATAGAAATAGACGATCCACAATAACCATTAATTGAACGGTCTTAGAAACCATATAGCGAGTAGTTTCAGATCTCAATTTTGGCTAGTGGAGCAGTAAGCCGCCGCAGTGGGGATAAAATGAAATACACTAACATTTCTTCTTCTTTAGATCTTCAAAAGCAAAACCCTTATCCATCGCAAAAGCAAACATCAACCATGATTTTTAACACAATCAACAATTTCTGATCACATTATGATATTTCCTCTCAGAAACATATTATGTTAAGTTCTGCTTCGACGACATCTCCCAGACATCAACTCTTTCCAAGTCCTCAAGTGCTTGTTGATAATCTTCATTAATTTGGGTGAGAAACGTAATATTTTGTTATGGGTACCATTCATGATCTCTAGTTTTCCTTCTATGTCATGTTGGTGATTACGTGGTGGCAGTCTGGTATTAGGAAGCAGAATGTTGTTGTGGCTTTCGTAAGCAAAATATATGCCTAGGATTGTTTGTTTATTTGCGTGTAGTGGTTATTTGAAACTCGTGAAGAGTGATTTCGCGCAATTAGAAATCTGTTTTCCTCTTTGGTTGAGTTAATCTTTTCGGTTTATGTTTACTGCCTGTTGAGTTTAGCATCTGTGTACATTGTTTCTAAAGTAGTCACAATCTCTAATATCTGCAGTTAAAAAAGAACAGATGGGACCAAACAAGGATCTGCGGATACAGATTGTGAACAGGTTGACAAGGGATTTTGTTGGGACAGGTATCGCCTTTAGTAAAATTCCATTTACGCTGAGAATTTGACTCAATAGGCACTTCCACATATGAATCGCAGCAAGAGCAAATAAATCTAAGTGCTATCCTGATCTAGTCAGAAATTTTATGGTATTCTATTGTTTTCACATACAACTTGGAAAACCAGATCAGATGAAACATATGTAGGAATGGGGATGCATCAAATTGTAATAGTTCTACATTTTCCTTTCAAGTCTCAATTAGTTTTCTAATTGTTAAAGAAAATAAAATCAAGTTGTTCTTTGGTTCAAATTTTATCAACTCTCAATTGGTGCTATCACATTGTTTAATAACCTATAGACTTGTACATTTAGCACTGCTACTTTATTCTCAGTGAACAACCTTGCATTGTTTGCAAAATAATTGTTTTCGGATCTTAAACTATTCCATTAACGAGGGTTTTAAAATCATGACATGTTGCATACAAAACAGAACTTGTAATTTGATCTATTGAAACCCGCAATACCTATGTAGATCAAGAAACAAGAAGGGAGACGATGCATAAGTAAAACAAGGCCGAGGGACAAAAAACCAACACCAAACAACAAGCTTGCAGCAGCAGCAAGACAAAGAGAAAATACCGTGACACTTCCCTCGTTGGTAAAAGTGATTCTGTACATGGCATTGTTGTATTGGAAGTGGTACTTCTCTTCTAAGGACAAGGAAGGAGGAAAGAGTGACTTGGACTTCCATGGACTTCCATGGACTTGTTTCAATTCCGTAGAAAAACCACCAACAATGCACAGCGAAACCAATGCCAATATTGCAACAATCTTGGAAATAAAATAGACAGTTGCTATATGAAACCTAGATGCTTTTTCACTGATTAAGAAATCCTAGCCAACTATAATTCATTCTCGATGGGTACATGCCAAAGACAAGCCTCGATCCAAACACACGAAAGTCAGTTTATGTAGGAAATGACTGACTTGTTTGTGTCATGTATATGCACCCTAAGCCAAACTCAAACTGCACCTTGTTGGCGGCCTCTGAAAACGACGTTGCATATATAGTACTACATAATAAGCCGGCGGAATCACCTACATAATAATCCATTATGTACACTGGAAATTCTGAAATGCTTTAATCTAAGTTGTTATGAAAATCAATCAAAACACTATGCAGTAACAAAGCAAATGTGCAATGAGCAAAAATTACTAAAATCCTAATAACAATTTACACAACAAAAAAGTAAAAGTACTTAAATTGATAATTCTTTTATGCCTTTCTTTCAAACTCATCAATCCATAAATAAATCTAAGATTACAGCTCAGAAGATTACAACTTCATAATTATTATCTTCTTTAACCTCAGCAACATGATCAAACATTGGCAATAGACTGTGAATTTGTAACAACAAATCATCTAATCTTTGCCTTCTCTTTCTCCACCACCTCTGTATTTGTATTTAAAGCAATTGGCCCAATCGAAAACCCTTTAGCCGTAATCTCCATTACCTCAAAAATTTATCTATTCAACACCTTAAACATTAAAATGTTTTTCGGATTTGTATCTACTTTGAGTGAAGTTGCTGTACACAGAGGAGGATCGGAGGATGATTTATTTACGTAAATCGGTCCTGCTGATAATTAAATAAAGGACAATTAATCTAATGAAAATGAGATTGCCTTTCTCTTTGTGGGATGAGTTTTGTTTGTTCATCAAGAGGGCTATGTTGTGAATAATTTCAGTATGCTGATGGAGAATTCAATACTTTCGGAAGACAAAGATAAACTGGGGTTTGGGTTTAGTATGGAGGAGTCAGAAGAGTGAATTAATTACTAAATAAATTAGCTTATCAGATCTGCAGTCACTCAACAATTGCAACTTAAACTTATATTAAAGAAATTGAACAAAAGACTAACAAATTAATTATTTCAAAAAAACATCAAACATTAGTTACATGTAATTTTCTTCAAGAAACAGAACATAAATTAAAATGCACCACTAGTTACAAAGAGATCAGCATTATAGAAAACATTTTCTTTATAGTGACAAGAACTTGCACACAGTGATTCCCAAGGAAGTAGAATTCTACACCTTCAACAACTTGAAGCACTGACCCAACCGTTGGACGTCAAACAATAAGTTTATGAGAGGAAATATCATAATGAAAGAAGTTTTTGATGGTGTTGAAGATCATGGATGATTTGATAGACTTGTAGTTGCTTCTGCCATGATTTCAGCTAGATCGAAGTTCTGGAGATCTAAAGAAGAAGAAGAAGAAGAAATGTTATGTTTTTTTTTTTTCTTGTTTATCCCAAGTGCGGCTGCTACTGCTATCAATAAATATGAGATCTGAGGCCACTTCGGACACTGCCCGTTCGTTTTAGGGTTATTGGGGATTGTTTATTTTATTGTTACACTCTGTTCACACTTTTGATACCATTCTGGGTACCAACTGCATTTTCATCGCAAGGAAGATATAATTACTGGGCAGATCTTTGGGCTGATAAGATTTGCATTGTATTAAACCATAAATCACTAATCAGAGATTCACATTTTCACGTTAGTCAAATGACTAGCAGCCAAACTCAACATCTCTAGTCTCTGTTCAATCCAAAGATCCACACATTTATACCGGAATTCCAACAATCAATAAATATGCTGATTTATGAGTGGGCAATTATTCGTATTTTCATTTCCTTAGCACAGAAATCTTGATATGACTATTTTTTCATTCTGCAATGCAACTTATCTCTTTGAATGCGCATATTTGGCAACAATGCATGTAGCTCGTCTTTGTCACCTTCTTCTCCTATCCTCATGTAGAATATATCCCGATGGGTGCTACCTTAGGGAAAAGCTCTTTGTCAATCAATGTTCTATTTCAACTACTGTTGGTAAAGAAAGATCTGAATGAATATATCCCGATGGGTGCTACCTTCTTCTACTACTTCTATTTGTTTAAGTTGTTAGCTTTTATTCAAATTTTACCAAGTCTCAAGCTGCAAGGGAAAATACCCAAACGTATTACAAACCCATCGTTCTTACATACTTATCCAAATTTATGATACAGAAATTACAAAATCTCTTGTTTTAGAAGTAAGGAAAAATCCTAAAATCTTGCAAGTTCCTTAAACAACCATCATATCTTGCAAGATTCTAGAATAATTAGCCATGATTTCAGAACCGCTCCATTAATGTGATGGGATAATAGTTGAAAATCCGCAAACAATAATCTAGCAAATTAATAAGTTTACATCGCCTATATATCGGTACTCAGTGTTAAAGCATACAAGGTTGTTCAGCAGTAGTGCTAAATGTGCAAGTCTAAAAGCTATTAAGCAATATGATAGCACTAGTCTGAAAAAGAACAACCTCACTAACATGCAAAAGGAAGTGAGTGAAAAGGGAAAAATACTGCTAAAAGTTGAACTCTATAGCTAATCGACGAGTTAAAGCTCCCATTACAGACTGTTTCTAGTGCCTATTCACTACACTATCCCAATTAAAATGTTGATTCTGAAATGTAATCCCTCTAAAAGATACATTAGTGGAGGCCCAATACAAGAGCATCGCTTTAATCTTCATGATGAGAGAGTGTCTTGACGATATTCAGCCTCTTGGAAAGTACATGTGTTCCTTTGTTTCCACACAGCTCACCATAGGCAAACGGCAGAAGTTCCCACAAGTGCACTCTCACACTTTGTATGAGTTGATAAGCGGGCAACGAGATTTTCCCATGAAGATCATCTAGTACGTCCCAGTGTATCAAGTACAATCCTAACTATCCATTAGTTTTACAATGGTTGTAATAGATTACAGCACCCTCACACTTTGCATGAACATGCAACAAATTACGCTGCCACTACATGAGTCCCGAACGAGCTTCACCAAAAATATATATGCACCTAGTTATCTTCTGCGTGTATTTAAGTATCATCCAACGGCCAATTTACTTATGCACATATGTCAATAGTCGGTCATTACGGTCAGTTTTTCTCGAATGTGAACCAGCCGTTGGATCGATATTAAGACCCAAATAGACGATCTACATTATCCCAAAAATTAAAAGGGCACCGTCCTAAAACCTATATAAGAGGTGGCTTCACTTCTCCTAATAGGAGTTAACCGCCGTCAAAAGAAAAAACCCTAACGTTCTTCAATCCTTCTTCTTCTTTAGATCTCCCAAACCATAAACCTCCTAAATCATGGCAGAGATAACTGCGGGTCTACCATCAGCATCTTTGATCGCATTATGAATTTTCCTCTCAAGAACTTAGTGTGTGCCAATCTAAATTAGATATGGTAAACATATTGAAAAGAATTTCTATGTTCACTGTTGGTAATGATTTGGTCTCAAGAGAGATCTTGGTCAGTCCAAATGGTATATATGTGGATATTGCTTTGCTAAATTGTTTGTTTATAAATCTTTCAACATTGAAGCCTAGTTTGCAGACATTGTGGGAAGTCACCTGTATGAGGTTTCTGAAAGCTTGAAAAGGTTCTAAAACAAGATCGATAAGCAATTGATGGGTGATAAAGAAACTTAGGGCAACCAATGTTCTATTTCTACTGTTGGTTTGTAAAGAAGTGGCTCAAGATCGGAGAGATCTGAAGAATAAATTACCAATTTTTTTCACATTCAGATTGGAACAGGAATGCATCTTGGTGTAATAGATGTTATTTTTTTTCCGAGAGCTAAATTGTTTGGTCCTTTTCTTTTTACATTTTCCGTTATGTACCAGTTAATGTTCTAATCACTAAAAGAAAATGAAATCAAGCTCGTTAGTTTTTGCTCAAAATTTACAAGTATCGGCCTAGGAACCTTTCTTCCCAGACGGAGTAAAGTGATTTCGGATACCATGGCTAGTTTCGATTTTGATTCCGTAAAGAGACTCTGCATCTTCTCCAAACTATTTATGATGATTTTAAAGAAGACATGGATCAAAAGAAGGAACACCATAAACAATGCCAATATTACTTGCGATAACATTTTTTGGAAATATATAGACAATTGCAAGATGAACCAAGTAATTCCCAACCTCTAAATGAAAGAAGAAGTCTCTCTGTCGAAATACACGAAGCCCAGTTTATGTAGGAAATGACTGACTTGTGGTTAAGCGTATTGACTTCCTTTCCCTGAATATCTCAATCCCAACAAATTACAATAACCACAACTTCCATTTTTTTTACTCAACATGTGCAAACTGTCGAATTTAAACTGAATAAATAGTTACGCACCTCTTCATAATGAATTCGTCTATTGAGGTTGCAATATATAGCATACTCAGTTTTTGAAGTTATAGGCCAATAAGTTGTTCCAAATTAGGTTCTTTTATCTTGGGGGTTTGTGTATTTAGTATATGCAATGTCGTTGATCGTTTTTTCTGATTAATAAACAAGTGTTGGTCAATAACCCAACATTAATACACCTAAACGAATCCACTGTTTGCAATGTACTCACCCTAATTGATATCCTAACAGCTAGTGTACAATCTGGTTTAGGGATATCAGCTTTCTTTCATTTATGGGATTGAACAGAGACTAGAGAACAATGCTAATGCAGCGAAAAAACAGAATCTCTATATTTGGCTGCAACTAGTCATCTGACTTACGTAATTGAAGGTGGAAATATGAATCTTCAATCATTAATTTATGGTTTATAACAATGCTAATGAAGTCAAAATATTGTTGCTGTTTCTTCTGGTGAAAATTCAGTACACAGAATGGTATCAAAGAAGGCGTAGCCAAAGTGTAAGAACTCAATAAAAAATCCCCACCACATACGTTTCTAGGTATACCGTATATAGTCGGCATGGCGTAGAGGGCCTCGAGTTGATTAATGCCGAGCATTCATTCAAATACGAACCAGCCGTTGGATCAGATACTGAAACAAAATTGGACGATCCACATTAACCCTGAATTGAACAGGGTCTTATATATAAACCGTGTAAGAAGTGCTTCAGATCTCATCTCTTCTTGCTAGTAGTAGTAGGAGATAGAAGCCACCGTCAAATTCTTCTTTAGATCTCCAAAAACTTAATCATCATCCATCCATGATCTTAAACACCATCAACAACATTTCTCGCATTATGATATTTCCTCTCAAAATTTTACTGCATTGAGTACAAGATCTCTAAGACGCCTCCTCACATGGTACCAATATTATAGAAGTATTGTTGATTTTGGTCGAAGATGTACCCGTAAAGATGATGTATAAGAAATGGGAGGATAAGGATGAATTGATGTTATTATAAAGAATCAATGTTGCAAGTATTTTGTATAGAGTATCACTTAATCTTCGATTTCTTAGAGAAATTTACTTGAAGCGAAGAAGTTGTTGGTTATTATTCAGCTTAAGCTACTCTATGATCATGTTGGATGGTGCTATTGTTTTGGATTATGTTGTTCCTAATTCCTCATGCTAATCTATGATCATGTTGCTGAAGTTAGTGATGACAATAACAATGATAAAGTTATAATCTTTAGAGCTATAATCTTACATTTACTTATGGATTGATGAATTTGAGAAATAGGTTTATCAGAATTATCAATTTAAATACTACTATTTTTTTCTTGTGTAATTAGTTTTTTTAATTGTTGCTCATGGTGCTTTTTGTTCTTTTATTGAATATGGTTTTGAGTATCTTTGTGTTGTCGGCTCCTTCTCTGAGCTTCGGCGAGTTCAGATCTGCTCCTTTGGAGTGGATCCATTTTTTTCCTCTTAGGTTTAGATCTACTGCTTGTTTAAGTTTTCCCTTAGATTTGTCCTTCTTTTGTTGATTTTGTTGCCGATTACGACTCCTTTATGCGTATTTTTTGTTCCTTTATGCGTATTGCACGTTTCTCTTTGCACCTTCATGGTGTTCTTCATGATTTTGGGGTTTACTTTGATGGTTTCTTGGTTGGTGATGATTTACTCCGACGAGATCTCGGTCTTATTGAAGAACTCCGGTGAGATTGGGTCTTATTGAAGAACAATAACTAGGTTTGTTAGAAATTGTATCTCCACCAAATATTTGTGCACATCACTCCTATCCTTTGGGAGCATATCTTTTCATAGAACAATCAATATTAAAATGATTGGACTTAGCTCCTACAACCTTTCCTTCTCAGATGTCATCGGTCTCCTTTCTCGAATACTCAATTGCGGTGTACGGTTATCCGATATTTCTCTCCCGGTTAATTAGTAGGTGCTCTTTGAATGTATTTTTGGTTTTTGATGATTATCATATCATTATGTAATCCACTTTATTTATGAATGAGATTTTTGTTTTCCTGCTAAAAAAATAAAAAAAATAATGGTTTTGAGTCGCTTAACAACTTAGATGATGATGTAAAATCCTTGTTATGTGGGTCATCAGTTTCCGGTTATCGTACTCCTCAAATAACATCATTTCATCTTCTCCACCCCTCAATTCTCGCTTTGCTCTCAAGAAGAAGAATGAATGGATCCTGTGGACATTTGTCATTCAAGGCGTCTTGGGAAAGAAAGCAACAAAGAAAACGGCTGGCTGCAAGTGGCGAGAAATTGATCAGTGCGTAGACACTTATAGTTACTACACTGCTGATCTACAAAACTCAGTCACTCGTCAGCTTCAGCTTTACAGAATTACTCATCTTATGATTTTCCTCTACAAAACTCAGTCACTCGTCATGGATCTCTCCAAACATAAAACTCATGAACATTCATTATCATGTGCCTCCCGAAAAGCCATGCCAAAAAACAAATTAAAAATGTGAATGGAACTTTCTTCAACAATTAACGAATGCTTTGCGATAAGGAAGCTAAACAAAGTTACGTGATTTAATGGTTAGTTGTCTTGCAGGTCAGCTGGGCCGACAACAATTGAAACATCATTGGTATAATTTTGTGAGTGGCGTTGCAAAATAGTACTTATATCAGTATAGATGTCAGATTTTTGAATTTTCCTCTTCAAGAACTCTGGTGATGTTGCATTGGGATTTATAATTGGATTTTGGGGTTTATTTTCCAGTTTACTTTTCAAGAAAGAACGGAAATTTGTTGATACCATTGCAGCTAGAATTCTTAGAGCAGCTACACAACTTATTTGTGTTTGCAAAGAGATTGTGAGATGAAATTTTTTCTCAATTTGATGTAACGGAATTTTTTCAAGTCTCAATTACTCTCAAATAAAAATTTCCTGACTACTAGTGTAGACAAAGCGTGCTGTGATGTGAGTATAATTTTTTTTCATACTCATGCTTGTTCATACCGCGTATTGTGCTGTGCCCAAATTTTAGCGTGCTGTGATGTGACATTAAAATGATGGCATGTCGCAATTTTCACCTCTATGAATGAAGTATGAACCAACAGTGTACCAAAGTATTATAATCCATGTCCAACGACTTTACTTGAGTACATAGGTAGGTCATCTAATACTATTAGGAATCAGCCGTTGGATCAGATAAACGATCCGCATTAGCCTGATCTGAAGGGGTAGGGTTTGATAAACCATATAAAAGGTGGCTTCAGATTTCATTTTGTTGATAGTTCATTGCAGTGAGCCGCCGCTAATATTCTCTTCTTCTTTTTAGGTCTATAAAACCCTAATCCTACAAAATCATGGCAAAAACAACTACAGGTCTAACATCATCAACGATCTTCAACAACATTTCACATTATGATTTTCTTCTCTCAAAATTTCATTGTGACACCAAAATCACTCCTAAGACCTCTACTCCCTTTAATCGTATTATGAACATGCCTCTGGCACAAAGGGCAACGTACTTCTTTTTAATTTTTGGATCCGTTGTTCTGGTAGGAAACTAAAAAGAGAAGAAAAATTAGAGTTGTAGATACCAATAGAGAGAGAGAGCTTCTATGATTTCCACATTTCAAATCTCTGTAACAAGTTTTACAATTTCAGTTATCCATCTTTGTTTTATTTTTAATGTTGGTAAAGAGGTGTGCTCAAGAGAGATCCGAATGATTAAATTACCAATTTGTTTTCACATATACATCATTGATTAGTTTAATAGTGGATGCTTTTCTAACCTAAGAAATGTGAAATTTGATGCATTCTTTTTACCATAATGTTTTGTTAGTTTTATTGCAAATCTTCTGTTGATGTATAGAAAATGAGATCAAGCTATGATCTTTAGAGATATAATTTTGTGTACTTATGGATTGATAGTTCTGAGAAATGGGATTTAATAAGGTACTTATGGATGATCTTTAGAGTACTGCCTTTTTGTTGTTTAATTTGGATATTATTGATTGTTGTTCAATAAGGTGCAGTTAGGTTCTTTTAGTACTATGCAATGTCGATTATTTCTATTGCCTAGTAAAAAAATGAAAGTACAAGGATCTGAACTTGTTGGCTTGAAGTTTTTCAGATTGTTCACACTTAGGTTTCCTCTCAAAAGCCAATAAGAGCTTGTTCACCTTCACCGGCCTCTTTAAATTGATATTGACTCACAGCTGCCGATGTTGTGAAAGCTCGTGCACAAACATCACTTACAGAATCCATACATTGCTTATGCTATGCATTTTCATATGAACCTAATAGGCCCTCCTTAAACTGAAATTGGCATTCCCGAGATTATCTTGGAACTTTATAACCAAGTAATATCCCTTTTAACAACTTCGCACACAACTTCCCTTTTATTAAGGTTTCCAAAATTCACCGCCTGTGCACAAGCAACAATTTCTTCATCATGATACCATTAGTTCTGAGCACGGCCGCGAATATTTTGAAGCATATGCCTTGCCTGCCCAAATCACTAGCTCAGTCTACTAATTCATTGACATAAGACACACTTATTGTCTTGTGCATTCATTTTTAATTCAAGGCAATTCCTAAATTTTGAGATGGGACAAGCCAAAACCAAACAAGCCGGATAGAAGTAATCACATTACTTTGCTCCCTTAGCATTTGTAGAACCTCCCTCTGAATAAGAATTGGCAACGCCTTATCAATTCTTCCTATAATCCTTCTTTTAACTCCTTAAAAACTCAGTTTCTCTTATCAGGCATATCTGCAACCATTTCAATTGGCTTCGCTTGCTGCAATAACCCAACATTAAAAATCCTAAACGAATCCGTCGATTTCCATAAATGATATCTTAACAGCCAATGTACCATCTGGTTTAGGGATGTTAGCATTCATTCATTTTCGGAGACAAGAGATATGATGAGTTTGGCTGCTGCTAGTCATTTAGCTGACGTAATTGCTGGTAGAAATACGAATCTCTGATCTGTAATTTATTGTTTATAAAAATGCTAATGCAGTCAAGATATTGTTGCTGTTTCTCGGGTGACAATTCAGTACACAGAACGGTATCAAAAAAGTGTAGCCAGAGTGTAACAATACTATAAACAATCCCCATCACATATGTTTGTACTTTGTAGGCATCCATTCGGCGTGCCATAGAGGGTCTCGAATTGATCCTTGCCGAGCAAATTGTATGGACCAGGTCAGTCATTTAATAGGAACCAGCCGTTGGATCTGAAAGCAAATAGACGATCCACATTAGCCCTAAATTGAACAAGGGTCTTATATATAAACCACATAAGAAGTGGCTTCCGATCTCATCTCTTCTTGTTAGTAGCCACTGTTGAATTCTTCCTTTAGATCTCCAAAACCCTAATCATCATCCATCCATGATCTTCAAAACAATCAACTACAACTCCTCGATCCCATTATGATATTTCCTCTCTAAATCTTATTGTAGAACCTCTGTAATCGAGTACAAAGTCTCTCATTCACTTCCTCCCATGGAAATATTAAATGGTCATTTGGTTAAGTTGATCAAGTACCCGGAAAGATGAAATATAAGAATGGGGATGATGATGTTGTATTGATGAAGTACTATAAAGAAAAATTGTTGCAAGTATTACTTTCTTAAAGGAAACTACTTGTATCCAATTTATTTTTTGAAATGATGAAATTGTTGGTTATTATTCAATTTCTTTGATAAGCGATTTAATAATCCAGCTCAAGCTAGCTAGTCTATGATCATGTTGGATGGTGTTATTGTTTTGGATTATCTTGTTTCTAATTCACTGTCTCTTGCTAATCTATGATCATGTTGCTGAAGTTAGAGATTACAATAACAATGATAAAGTTATAATCTTTAGAGCTATAATCTTATGTTGACTTATGGATTGCTGAATCTGAGAAATGGCTTTCATTATAAGAAATATCAATTTCTTGTGTAATTAGTAATTTAGTAATGTTTGCTCATGGTGCTTTTTGTTGTTTTATTGTATATGGTTTTGATTCTCTTAACAACTTAGATGATAAAGTAAAACCCTTGTTACTTATGTGGGGCAGTTTCCGGTTAGCAGACTCCTCAAATAACATCATTTCATGTTCTCCACCCCTCAATTCCGGCTTGCCTCTCAAGGCTGTCAGGAGGAAGCATGAATGGATCCTGTGGACATTTTTCATTCAAGGCGTCAAGGGAAGGCAACAAAGAATACGGGTGGCTGCAAGTTGCATGAAATTGATCAGTAGACAATTGTATTCACTACGCTGCTGGTCTACGAGATAAAATCTCTACTCAGCTTTTCAGAATTACTCATCTTTAGATTTTCCTCTACAAAACTCACTCACTCATCATGGATCTCTCCAAATGGATGAGTAAATGTATATAACCAAACATAAAACAACAAACTAAACATCTGAATGGAACTTTCCTCAACCACTAGCGCATGCTTTGCGATAATGAAGCCAAACAAAGTTACATGATTTAATAGCTAGTCGTCTTGCAGGTCAACTGGGCCGACGACTGTTGAAACATCATCGGTATAATTTTGATAATTGCGTTGAAAAATAGTATATCAGTATAGATGTGAGAATTTTGAATTTTTCTCTTCAAGAGCTGTGGTGATGTTGCTATTTCGGCTTGTGCTTCTATTGGTGCATTAGATCAGGGGAAATGGGTGTATAGTTACTTCGAAAGAAGTGGGTTAGGGTGTGATATTAGAACTGCACTTGTGGATTTATCAGAGCTAGTTTGGTCGTTGGCTCTGAAAGTCGTACGTCGAGTTCTACTTGCTCTTGGTTTTTATAAACAATTTGGCTGTAGTCTCATCTATAAAATGTTCCACAGGTAAAAATTTGAAGGTTCGTCTGTGCCATGGTTACACAGCTGTATATACAGGCACATGAATACCGGGAGCATACTTACGCACCTTTTTTTTTTATATATGAAAATCTTCATTAAGAGAAACTAAGAAAGGAAAACATGGCTTGTTCATTATTTCAGGTCATTAGCATATGCCTGAGCCCTTAGCCTACGCACCTTGGAACCTAGTGGATTCAATTTTGACTCATAAACTTATCTTCTAATAATGAAACTGCTCATCACAATGGTGTGATATATCTGAAGTTCTTAGGTTCATTTAATGCTCCAGGCTCTAGCCTCTTAATTACAATCTTAGTGATCCCGAGCAGGCCTGCTATTGTTAGAGAGTAAGTACAATCGTATGATCAACACCAAGTTGAACTACCAGATCTACAAACAAAGTCAGTTTGTATTTGGAGTAATCGATCTGAAAATTATGAGAACGTTACCAATAAATTTTGGGGCTGATTTATTAATAACAAACGCTTACGACCATGGTTGTCTTACAAAGCAAGACATACAATAAATATAAAGAAAATGATGAACCATGCATCATCGATAATCAAACAAATCACAACATACTACCAAGAATATAAATACGAGCATTGATCAGTCTTGTGCTACGGACCGGTGTTTTCACTAGACCACATATAGTTCTAGCAAACCAACATATAACATCTTTTAGTGATCATCATATTCGCAAAGAGCAAGCCACACATGAAAAAAAAAATGGAAATTCAACCCCACACCATGGACAATTTCCTTATTAGCCACCACATCTCCCCTCACCGACGCCCTTCGCCAAGAAGCCACCATTGCAGCTTCCTGCTCCATCACAACAGTCGGCCCTAAAAGCTCCACATTTTTCACCATTTTCCTTGCAGTAAGTACATGTCCTGCCAAGACTACATTCTGTTCCACGACAGCAACTAGAATCACCGAACACACCACACTGATAGCCGGCCTTGAGACATGCTGACGCACCATAAGATGACAAAAAGATCATAACCAACACAAATAAAAAACAAGTAAACTTCTTGCTCTCCATAACTGATCTTGATGTTTTGAATTTCTTGTCTTACAATTTTGCTGGTTGCAGTGATACATGTATAGTTTGCAAAGAAGATCATGTCGGTATGAGAGAATTCCGTAAACATTCTCTTAATATGAGCGAAAGCTATACTTATGGGTGAAGACT
>JAJJMA010133577.1:2779-21831 GCA_023529015.1 Papaver nudicaule
CTTAGATTTGGTTTTGGGTTTTCGAACATAGTCATACTAGATTATACCAAAACCATTGATTTATGCGTATACTATAACTCCTAGTCGAAAGACACAAGGATATCCAATAGTATTGTGACTAGCATAAAATCCATCTCCTCCTTACATAGTTATACTTATACCTGCAACAAAGTCGTTAGCACAAACATAACAGCCAGAAACATAAGGAGGCCAATGATATCAAGATATTATAACAATAAAGATCAGCTCCATAGGAGATAAAAGAATTATCTTGATAACCTGCAACATTCATCCATAATAGATTCGGAAATATTAACTCAATGTTGCATTCGAAACTTGCACACTATTTAGGTTTTCTGATTTTCTACTTTTTATTTTTTTCAGAAAATTGATTCGAAACTGCGTGAACACATACAACATACATGATTTTAATTTTTAATTAGTTTTTCATGAACAGATTCGAATCAGACGCAAATAAATAATAATAATTTTTATTTAATTTTTTCGAAACAGAAAATAACAAAAGAAAAAAAAAATCTACTAATAATTTTGTTTTATTTCATAATAGTTTCGAAACATAGGGAAGACTCTATAGAGGCTAAAAACTCTAGAAATGTCATACAATGACTATTCAGCACTGGTTGAGGGTTCCTGTGGGCTGCATTCTAGGAGTTTCTTGAACAGCTTCATCAAGGTTTCTATATTTTCACATCCATGATCGAGACGCAACCTCATCAATTCTAGCTCCCTAGTATTTAGAGATCAACTTGTTCCTTAATCACTTTGTAATGATTAAAAAAATATCACCTACACTGTCGGTGGAAATCATTGCAACGATATTGTTCACATCTTCAGCAAGTTTTATGTGGCAAGAGTTGGTCAAATATTCTTCATCAAGCTCGAAAGGCTTGTCGAACAAGTCTTCCATCTTTTCATTAGTAAGAATACTATCAATATCAAATCCTTCAATAGCAGTAGAGGATTTCGTAACCAGGCTTTTTCTCTTTCGAAAGACAAGAAGAGGTATAAGCAAACGAGATGGTTTCGAAACTGTTCTAACTTGTTCACTATAAATAGAGAACGAGATTCGAACCCTGCCATCTTACTATTTAGGGTATATTTCCTTAATATGGTTCAGAACTTATTACGGAAATCCATAACTACCAAACACAGGCTGATTTTGAATTCAGTTTTTATGAAATAAAGGATATAATATGATATTCTACCTATTAGGCATTTGAAGATTTCAAAACTAAAATTAATTTTTCTTTTAATATAGTTATTTGCATATATCTCCCTTTATTTTCAATTACTCTAAATAATTGAGATGATTTCAAATGAAGGAGCAGTAATACTTTTATTGAAGAAAATGTTTCTAGCTACTGGTGATACAACATTAATATACAAGATTATGCAATGATCCTTTGATACACATGTACAGGGAGGAAGTGCAAAGTTATGACAGACTAAGTAGTTTCACGTGGAGTCACGTGTTTCTCATCAGTAGTGGTTCCAGAATCTATCAGAATAATTTTAGTTTCCGAAGGAATACTTTCTTTTTTCAGACCTTTCTTATTTCGATACATTCGTTTCAAATTTTTTAAGTTTTTGTGTGTAGCAAGATTCTTACTAGCTTTCTCAGAGTTGCATTGAATACAACATATACATAAATGATCTGTTGAGAAATCGGTTTGAAAATTACTCATAATAGGAATAACTTGACATGGTAAATGATAAGGTGTAGAGACGTTAATGTGGTGAAGTTCATTTCATAAGTTTCTTACCTCATTGATTACCGTGAGCCACTGTTGAGAATTGGGATAGCTTTTATCCTTCGATGTGCTTCGAGTGTTTTTCCCTTTAACCATAGTCACATCAGTATCTCTCTTTTTCACTATAATGTTACCGTTGTTAAGACTTTTTCTTGCTGGCAATGTTTCAGCACTAGGTACACAAGGTTCTTCAGAAGAAACACAAAATCTTGTGCTTAGAACCTTTATAAAATCTTTAGCAATGGTTTCATTTAGGTCTTGTCTGTATAAGATGTTGTCAAACACTTCCCGAATAGACAAGTTAGAATAGACGCGTGCAGTTTGATCATGTTCATGTGATGCATTGATTATAGACTGCAGGTGACTGATGTTGTGTCAGAGTTTTCTGAAACAGAAATTTTCAGTGTTTGAACGGATTCTTTTAGAGATTCATTTTCCTTGTTCAGTTCTTCAATGAGTTCATCTTTGATTCTGATGCTTTCCTTTAGATGATTAAACTTTAATCTCATTCGCTTGTTCTCTGAGTTGATCATATTTAAGGGTTTTAAAAGTTTAGCAATTCAGCATCAACTTCTCTTTCAGCATCTAAGTCAGATAAGTCAGATCCGTAGTAAGAGTTATCACCAGGAGTAATAACATGACCATGATAGGATGACTCTCCAGAATCTTCTTGTGAAGAAGTGGTTGCAACAAGTGCAGATTCAGAACAAGAATTATTAATATTTTGTGTCAAGTTGTCTAGATATGAATCAATGTTCTTTATCATGTTTTCCTTATAGGTTTGATCGAGACAAACACAGATTGTTAGATCTTAAGGTGTTTGCCTGCTCTGATACCAATTGAAAAGACGAGGGCACCGAGTACACCACCAATCTTTTAATTTTAGTCCAACTATAAGTCAAACCTTGACCGGTTCCTGTAATCAAGAACTTAAGAACAAGATCTCCTTCAGATCTGATTGATTCAAACGAGGGAGTCAATACAAGAGTCCGAAAGACTATGTCAACTAACCAAGTACGATACTTTAATTATAAATGAAGAATCAAATATAATGCGGAAGTAAAATAAAGTACACACAAGATTTTGTTAACGAGGAAACTACAAACTCGTAGAAAAACCCCGGGACCTAGTCCAGTTTTGAATACTCTTAAGAATTAAGCCGCTAACACGCCTACTCTCAGACTTCGGACTAGCTGGTGCAGACAATATGACCCTAATACGACTATTAGTCACAAAGATTTCCCCTCAGTATTCCTACGCCTCCAACCACAACAAGGTGGTCACGCACATGTACTCCCCTACGCAAACATACGCCCGTTACTGTCTTACACAAGAGTTGCCTCACAGCCCGTCGCGAGGACTAGCGCTACGCGATCTCCAATCGGACGATTACAACCTTAGTGGACAACAACCAACTAGCGGCAGGTCAAATCGCTAGATGATATCCTTGGTAACTAACAGATATTTCACCGAAGTCGTTTCACACCAAGAGCGAGGGTATTGAGTTTACTTAGGCAATAAACACCTCGAGATATCGATCAAGGTTTCAAAACCTAAACTCCTGAAAGAGCAACCTTGTCGTCCCAGTTGGAATCAAGCAGAAAGCTGTAGCAAGTACGATATGATATGATCGTGAAAAACGATGTACCTGCAAAGAACAAATCCAATAACATCGATCTTGATTCCACTCAATATTTATAGTTTAGGCACACAAACCGAAAGTGGCTTGCTGGCAAATCCAGGTTAATAGATAAATAGTATGTTCTAATCACAAAGATCTTGAGTGGCCTTATAGCAGAAGAGAAGGACCATAGAATAAACAAGATCGCAAGGTTTGATAGACGTGATAGAACAGAACACAAGTACAATACAAAGAAGACTAGTAAACATAAACTAGTTTCCCGTAAGAGGTACTTCTAGGCTTCTCGATCCCTAGAGAAGACTTTCACGCAATTATAGACCGAGAGCAAAAGCTCAAAGGTAACTGAAAAAGAAAAGCGACAAACACAAGCTTACAATTCCGAAGAAGAGCTTGGCCAGAGGGATGAAGCTTTAAAGAGAGATACCACTCCTATTTATATTGACTAAGGCTTAGCTTTGAAATGGGGCAAACTTAATTCGGAAATTCCACAAAGCACATTTACATATTAATTCTGAAATTCCCCATTTAGTCTCATAGAATTTAGGAGAACTAATACTCTAGCATTTTACATTTAAGAAAAATATATTTCATAAAGAAAATATATTTTCTAAAGATGTTTAGCCAAGAGCTAAGCAAATAATATGTTAAGGTATATTTTGATATTTCTTTTAATTCGAAATATAGCGCTTACCAAATATGCTCCCTGGGAAAGATCTCAATTCGAAACGTGTCCTAATGTTTCGAAAATCTCCTTAGATGTTATTACTTCCAAATGTCGTCACCGGCTTTAATAATGTCGACATTACTTCCTTGGCATTGCTGGGCTAACCAGACGAACCTTGGTGGAAGTGGGATCTGGTCCAACGTGGTTCAACGTTCCTCATAAACGTATCATATTAGACGTGGACAAACCTTGTGTGTTAAGCTTAAGTGAACACGTAGGATCATACATTCCGAATTACGCAAATAGATATACCATTGGAAGTACGGTGCGAGATTCCACGAGTGACTAGCAAATTGTTAAATCTCCTGAATTCTTGATTCCAATATAGATGTCACGTTAATGATATCCAAGAATTCAAATCAAAACATCAAATGAATAATCAAATGAATATTTGATAGAGTAGTATTCATACGAAGATTTTAAGCACGTACAGTATTGATCAGAAATCATGTGTCTACTTATTTTAAAGCGACTAACCATATTTTTGATGAACAAATTGAAACTTCGAACCGAGAATATCAAACTCATTAATTCGTTGAAGCACAAATCAAAAAGGTAGAGTTTGAACTTCGAAGTTACGCATTCTGAGTCAACCATATTATGGTTTCGAAACGTACATCTGTTTTGGCAGAAACCAAATTAAGGTTTCCTAACCTAAAGTTCATTATATGACCAATACCATATTAAGGTTCCCAAATCAAGTTTCCATATAGCGAAACCTAAAGCTTGGTTTCGAAATCTAAATTATGTTTAACAAAACCAAGACACATTGGCCTCGATTCTCAAGTCACTGTCATCCATACAAACATAGTTACGAATCTGTATTATCTCATTGGTCACTATTTTTAAGTTTCAGACCAACAGCTTATGAATACGAAAACCAGTTTATGGTTTCGAAATCAACGTTTAGTTTTACCAAAACCTACATTTTCGAACATTGAAAATTCATAAGTTGAGATACACAAATATGGTTTCGGAATCCAGAAGTGAGATATGACATACAAGATGTTCATATACAAAATCAAATGAATGATTCAGAACTTCAGTATTCAAAGCCACACCGTGACGTCGTATTCGAATCTCAGAACAACAGTATTTCGAGTATACACAACATAAGTGTGAGTCACGATCTCTCTTACATTGGCTCATACAAGTATATGCAATCAATCCGACAGAGCCAGACTAGGTTAGAAGAGACATAATACTGTGATGGATCACTCGTAGTACTACTGAGATAACATCACATTGCTATATCCAACTCGAAAAGGTTTTGGGAAAAACCTTTATATTAACTTAGAGACGGAGAAGAAAAGAAAGCTCTTAGAATATGGAAAGTCATAACTACAACCCAAATACCGCAAGCGGTAAAGTGGAGTTATCATAAGACACACTGATCACAAGTGATCAAGTCATAACGTAAAGCTCAAGCTGAGAGTTATGTTTATGTCTTTTGTAGCACAAGTGTAAAAGATAATGGAATCGTGTTATTTAGATTCACTAACCTGTTGAATGATGAAGCCGGATGTCTTCGTTTATTCTTCAGTCTTTCTTCAACTCTTCAACTAGTGATTTTAAATCCTACCAAAATCTTCCACAACCTAAAACTAACTCTCTCATGACTTCACCTAAATGTGTGTTGTTTAGCGGTCGAGTTTTGATCACTAAAGTTGACAACTAAGCTTGACATACCAACACTTAGTGAGGTTGACCGAACCATGCTCTAACAATTTTTCCCGGATATTAATCTCTTCCTTGTCTGGCAGCCTGACATCAACGTGAGCTTTGGGTCTGGCTGGTCTATTTCAAGGATTGTTTCAGTATCAACGGTTTCTGCTAACATAGTGTTTTTCCTGAAGTTTCTTTGGCCTTCAGATTCTCGCAGCTTCCTTGGTTTGAGATGAGGATAAAGAATCCAGCAAGTGTCTTTTATATGACCTTTCTCCTTGCAGTGCTCACAAACCATTTCTTCTCGCTCAGCTTGTAGGGTCTTGCTCTTACTCGGTTCACCCCGTATTTGTGTTCTCTCTTCTCCCCTCATACCAACTCTATTGTTCTCTGACCCTCCAACACCCTTAGTCTTGTGTTCGATAGCCACAACTTTAATGGTATCATCCTCAATGTCTTTTACGCTGAAAAGCTTCAACTCTCTTCGTATGTAATCAACGAATCCAACAATATACTTCTGGAAAGTATCTAAACTCTCAATATCCACGTCCAAAGCTAACGCTTGGTTGTAGAATTCCGTAGTGTAATCCTGTACACTTTGTTGATACTTCGGTCGAAGATGCTGCCACTTATACCATCTTTCATCTGAGTAACCCGCAGGATAAAAGTGTTTTCTCATGAGATCCTTGAATTGTTGCCAAGACATGTGATCTACCATGTCGAAGCATGGTTTGACAATTTCAAACTTGCGAAACTGATCTTTTGTGATTCAACAAGTTGATGTACTGTAAAATACGTCGCCAATTTGTCTAACCATCCATCAAGTTTGTCAGCATCCATGCCTCCATCATAGTCAGAGATTTAGAGTTTGAACTCAATCTTCAGACCTCCATATGGATTCTTGTTGATCACATCTTCTTCTTCAGCTTCACTTTCTTCTTCACCTTCACTTTCGTTTTTCTTTGTTTCTTCCTCTGTTTCTTCTTCTTTTGTAATCTTCTTAGCGGGTTTATGCTTGGTTGATTTACCCGCACTTGCTTTCATAAACTTAGCTAAGGTATCACTCAAGTTTTGTATCTTAAGCTCTAGTTTTGCAAACTTGTCTTCCTCTGCCGGTGTTGAACCCTTGTCATCATCACCTCTCATCTTGGCTTTAGTGCTTCCTATGGGTTTCCTTGTGTCTGGTAAAACAACAGTCTCTTCTACTGATCGTGTATATTGGATTCGAGTTAAGACCATGCACCACAACTAACCCTAAAGATCAGAACGTGTACTCTGATACCTCTTCAAAAGGAGGGAATACCGAGATACACCACCAACTTTTAGTTTTCGTGAACCTAGTTGATTTCAGTTGTTTGAACGATATCACAAATCAAAATTCAAACAACAACCTGAGTATAGTTCAGATAACCGAACCCTAACAAGAACGTGGTTATTGTAGATCTCAACAGAGATGGATTCACTCAAAGGTTATGAATCAACAAACTTGCAATTACTTCAATTATATAGATCAGAGACAATATAATGCGGAAGGGAAAAGTAATGCAAGACACCAAAATTTTGTTAACGAGGAAACTGCAAACCTAGCAGAAAAACCCCGGGACCTCGTCCAGATGTGAACACCCTCAGTATTAACCGAATAAGACGCTAGCCTACTCTCAGACTTCGGACTAGAATGTATCGAGACTGAATTCTCCCTACAAGCAACTCAGCTACCATTGTGCTCCTACGTCTCTTGGCTCCCGCAGAAACCTACGTACTTGATTCCCCTAGCTGATGTCCTTTATAGGCCTAGGAGTTGCTCCCCCTTACTACAAGATTTCTCCCCCTTTTTGTCATAAAATAGACAAAGAAAAAGAAATATAGGAATCCTCATAAAATCGCAATAATCAATGTAGACAAAGGTAAACATACCTGAAACGAGAGATAAAATGATGCAATTCTCTCGTAGATTCCACAGTCGTACACCCCAAAAAGATATTACCATGAAGCACAAGTTCAAAAGAACTCTCCCCCACTATGTGTCATTCCATACGGAACAACGCGACGACCTTCCCAAGCAAGGATTTGGAATAAATTCTTGGGGTGATGTACAATTTCACAAGTAAAATTGTAAATATGTTTTTCTTTCCTAGCCAGTTACGGTCAAATAGGAATTCAAGGTTTAATCTTCCTACTTTCTCAGAGAGTTTCGGTCAACCATCGCCTTTAGAGAAAACATTAGGTTACCCCTTCCTAGTGGTTGTAAGACTAAGAATTAAAGATACAACATTTAATCCAGCGGAGTTCAACATTGTATCCTACGAGGTTCCTTTTTATCAAAATCATCTCCCCTTAGCCATAAGAGTCAGAAGCATGGATTTTGATAGTTTTTCATGAACTGCTTTACCCGAACGGGTGGTATGGCTAAAAAAACAAGTTCACGATTTATGCAATACATTCATATAGAGAAGCAATTAAGATCAAGCATTGCAATCACCAATTAAAATTTTAATTTAATAACCTCGATTAATTGATGAAAAAGAAAACATGGAAGTAGCACAAGAAAATCAAAAGATGACTACTTCTAGCATAGTGATTACCCAAACCCTAAGGAAACGACAAAAGCTTTTTAATAAGGAGTTAACTATGCCATAAGACTATTGACAAAATTATCAATGTCCGTTGTTACCTCAACAAGAGTTGTGCTCATGGGAACATACGGTTCGTGAAACTTCTGATTGAGACTGTTAAGAAAAGCTTCATGTTGTTTTACCATAGCTTCCTGTACTTGCAGTGATTTCAAAAATACTTCTCCAAGTATTTGAATTTCTCTTCTAGTTTCTTTGCATTCTTTTACAATAGAAGCAATTCTATGATTCTTGGGAGTATTGGATCTAGGTTTCTTCATCTTCTTGTTCTTAGTTTTCAAAAGATTCTTCTTAGTTTCTTTTGGAAACACAGGAACCTCATCAGATTTCATGACAATAGGTTTTTCACCATTGGTGATAGAGAGAGTGTTTGATGAATCAATCAGCACGTTTCTGAAATGTAGAGTATCACCCAAGACCTCTTTAATATATAGAGGTTTTCTGGAAAGGAGTTTCCAAAAATTTAAAAAAATATTACATAGGAGAGTTCCTCAAGAAGGAAGTCGGTTCCGAAAACGTGTAGTTCAAGAGTTGACGACCGTCACCTTTGTTCACAAGTAATAGTTATGTTAGGACATTGTCCGGTCAAACCCACTAGCGTTGGTATGTCAAGCTGGTTGTCAGTTTTATGTGTCAAAACACAATTCTTGATTTAGCCTACTAGATTTTAGATTTCGGAATTGGGATATAGACTAAGTAGTATAGACCTTTAAGACCAAGACTGTGAAGACAAAGAAGACATCAATTATTCTTCATCGACAAAAGGTTAGTAGGAGTTATGACTTTTATAGAAATTCTTCTATTCTACTTTCTCTATCTTTCGAAATAGTCGGCTACTTTAGTAGTGATATTAATAGCGATTGAGATCGTGTTCTTGTCTACATGACCATGTGTTATGTTGGTGTTTGTTCCCGCAAATACTAAGGTTACAAGAATGCATGAGATAGATTCGATACCATTTGTCCATTGCAATGGTTTGCTTGCAAATCACTTGTTGGATACGGGTGAATCTAAAGGAGTACTTTTGAGCAAGAGTCCAGAGGATTACAGCTGAGGACGTCTAACACGTCTAAGTACTGGTTAAGCCCAGAACTTCCAGCGGGTCCAGTTAAACCCTAATCTGAATGGCGGACGGTTCCTGAACCGTACGTGAAACAGAAACTCGGAGATTCTCCTGAGTTCCAAAGTGTCATTTTGTACGCGTACCTACGTGAACCTCAAAATCGATACTTTTGGCTGTGATTCAGATGGACGGTTTGCGAACCGTCCCAAGTGAATATTCTTCTGTATTTTCACTCGGGTAAAACTCTGAACTCCTTTATCTCTTAGTTGGACTTGGTTATCACGAAATATCTTCTGTGGTCCATCTAACGATTCTCAATGTGTCAATAAAATAAAGATTATCTCTGGTCTGTTGGATCTCTATCTTGAAGTGTTTTTGAGCTAATAAAACAATTGGCAGATAAATGATTAATGATTTCCAATTGAGAAAAATCTCTTTTACTTGGTTTGCAAGTTAGGGTTTCCAAACTTGTGGGACAAGTAATTAGTTTCTTTATTCCAAAGAAACCTATCTTATTGAGTGCTATAAATAGAGGTGTCTAAGGACGAATACCGAAAGCATCAAGCATACGTAAAGGTCATTTGGGAAGTGATCGTAAAACTCTTTTCACTTCGGTGAATGCTTGTTGTGGTATAGTCATCCTCTATTAGGTAGCAGTTCCTCTTGGGATTTTACCTACGACTATAAAGACTTCTCTTGAGAGTTGGGAAGCACAGGTAGGAGATTGAGACCTTAGTGGTTGAAATCGGAGTAACCTGTAACCTTGGTAACCTGATCACGTCTATTCAACGGTCCTTCTCTTCTGATATAAGGCCATTCAAGAACTGATACGTTACACACAGGGTTTCGAAAGGAAGCAATGCACGGCTGCACTCGGTGTTGTAAGACCTAGTTAGCTCCAGGTGTATAAGTTTCTTAATTGATTCTTCTTTTACAACTGAGGTAGAGACAAGTTGGGCATAATTTACTCGGTTTACTTGTCAGCCCCCGCTTGTAAGTAGATTTCCGTATGACCTGGAGCAATCCGAAGGAAGTCACTTTGTGTATGTCAAACTGATAGAGGACAGTTCAAACATACGTTGATAATTGAGGTTGCAAAGCCGGGATTGTTGACACAAGCCTTTAACAACGGTTAAAGCAACTCCTAGGCCTGTAAAGGACGTCAGCTAGGGGAATCAAGTGCGTGACGATCTGTGAGGGATCTAGAGACGTAAGGAGTGCAATAGTAGCCAGTTCGCTTGGAGGGTGGAATCGGTCTCTGCTACATCCCAGACCGAAGTCTTATAGTAGGCTAGTGTTTGTAGACAGCTTGTACTGGGCGGTGTTCAATCTGGACGAGGTCTCGAGGCTTTTCTACAGGTCGTAGTTTCCTCGTTAAAAAAATCTCTGGTGTCTTGTGTGCTTTACTTTCGCATTATATTCTCTGATTATATAATTAAAGCAAACACAAGAAGTACGTTATTAATAAACCTGATCGTTGTCCTCAATCCATCCCTTGGATTTACCAAGACCTTGTCTTGCGTTGGACTGATCCTTTGAGATCCAAACTCAGGTTAACGGATCTGGATATTGATTTTTGAGATCGTCCAGATCTGACCATAAGTCTCACGAGCCAAAACGAAAAGTTGGTTGTATTTCGGTACCCCTGCTTTTTCAAGTTAACCAAAGGATTCAGTGTGTCCCAATATAAGATTTTATTCATTAATCACCATAGATCCTTTTAATTTTAAATATCAATAGTATGATTAGACACATATCTAATTGCATGATCTCGAGTAAAAGTCCACCTTTTCTCATGGAACCTGTTCTCGACTCTTGCCTTAGGAGCCAGAGACAGGGGGAAGAGTTGGAATCTGCTCAGAGATTATTGATACCCACATCGAGTCATTACATTTTGGACTCTAATTATTTGATGTGTTGGCAGATAATGCTCAGGATGACAATTGTGACAACCGCTTTGGGGTTTCTGGTCACTAACCATCAGGACAATTGGTCACATAACCAATTGAGCGTGGATTCATCTCTTTGGAGCTTGGCTCAACAATTGTTGGAGATGAGAATTATTGTCAAATCCTTTAATTACACATATGGTTTTAACAAACTTACAAGGGCCTCCACAAATCAGTAAGCACATACTAAAGGACATGCGGCCACCATTGTGTCCGTTATTTGTGCATAGACTTTATTCTCAGAACACTTAGAACAAAGTCGCACATTCACTTTCACATTAGATAGTGAAAGGATGATACGTATAATCTCTGTACTCTTGATGACTAGAGTTATTAAGGCGGAATTCAAAATAACTATAAACGAAAGATAGGTAGAACGTAACACAAGGGCAGAATTACGAAGAAAGATATCTTCTCTAGATTATGAACAAGACAATATTACAATTCTCTCTTTCCGGCTCACAATATCACTAAGCTTGCTTTTGCAACACGATGGTTACCTCACAAACTTTTCTCTAGATTTACTAGATGCCTACTGTGTCCAAGCTATGAGCTAGGCACCTCTATATATAGTGGTTTGGGTTTCCCAAAACCTCCTAGGAGTCTATTTCCTAATCTAAGAATCCTTCTTTATAAAAAATCCTTCTCTATATAGGAATCCTTTCCTAAATAGAGTTCTTCCCTCAATTAACTTGAGGTCGACCAAGTTCCAAAAACTAGAAGGAGATACACCTGTATCATGGGACCCCCCCTTTAAGAACTTGAACTCCTGTGAGAGTTAGAAATGGAGGTTAGGGAACTCGAGAGTTCCTTTCTCCCTGACCACTTAGCCTTGCTGGGAACTTGACCTTGACATCCAATTAGGAAAGATTCTCTTTCTCCTTGTCGTGTCTTAGTCACTCTTCGCTCCAAAATCACTAGTAGAATCTGGCTCTTTTGCCACGCGACATATCTTGTAAAAGGCCACGCTAGCTATAACAACCACGTGAAAAATTGCCTTTCGCGTGACCGTTCTTAACAAAAAACCACGCTCGCCCTTTTCGCGTGGCAAAGAATGTCACCTTCAAAAAAAAAGGCCACGCATTTCTTCTGGTCGTTATTCCTCGTGTCCGTTGCCAAATCAAAGGTCACGAGATCCCATTCTAACGTGTCTGTTTATGAGCTCGTAAACAGCCACGCCAACTTTGTCACGCCATGGAATGGCCACACGAGGTCGATAGGATTTAACGTGGCGTTTGATAGATATAAAACCACGTGAGATATCTTACTTTGGATGCGTGACAAGAATAATGGACTTTTGTGGACCGGGTCAGTTTCCCCAGTCCATAGGCTCTTTTACAAGATAGCCCATGCAACAGGGAGAAGTCCTACACGCTGACATGAAGGGCTGAACCAGTCTCAAGCCCATTGTTAGGCCCCCCACTCCATAAGCTCGTTTAATCTCACACCTTAAAATGATGGGCTTAAGTTAAGGATACAGCCCATGATAGAATTTTCTCAAGCCTAGTAGTGACTAATTTTAGAGGAATCCTAAGACCAGGCTCAAGGCCCAGGGTTAGCCTGCCTTCTTGAAGTGTGTTAGCTACGCATGTGGGTAGGTTGTTATTTCAACATAACGCACATACTGTTGAACACGTACACTAACATAACACACGCACGCACGCACTAACTAACTACATTTCCAATGAGGCGTCTCTTCCATGAGACTCTCATCTCTTGAAATTCCGTTAACAGTTTGGTAGAAAATGTTCATAACGATTCACAAAATCCGTTGACAATCTGAACAGCCGTGTTTATTCTTTTCCGAAAGGGTACATGCATTTGCACCTGTGCATTTGTCTGAACAGACGTGTATATTGGATGTCTATATAAGTTCAGTATTCTACACAATAATCCTAAATATCCTTATCCCATTATTCAACACTAAAAACAATGGATAAATTACCAGAGGATTTAATGGATAGATTACCAGAGGATTTAACTACAAAGATTTTAGTACGTCTTCCTACAACAGAGAGTGTGTCTCACAGCAAATTGGTATGCAAACAATGGAAGACCATCCTTGGCAGAAGAAAAACTGGTCTACTTATCTCGGCTTCATCAGAGTACTATGGAGGAGATGATGTTACACACCTCTTCTACAGACAACGACTACGAGAAGAAGACTACTCAACAATGGCGAAGAATTTCAAAAATCACCCGGTTAGTGGAAGTACCAAGTTTACTTTAAACCCAATAGTTGGATCTTGCAACGGTCTTGTGTGTCTATATGATTTTCACGACGGCGCACAAGATCCTATATTACTTATGAATCCAGCAACAGGTGAGTCCCTCGTTCTTCCAGAAAGAGACTCGCGGCCACGTAGAACACCACGAATTTATGGCAGAGATGTAATAGGAGGTTTCGGCTATTGTGAAGTTACCGCTCAGTATAAGGTAATTAGAATTGAAAGAGAAGGCTCAGTGGAAATATTCACTCTAGGCGACAAGAGGGGATGGAGGGTCATCACACAAATACCGTATGTATTCATGGAATCTGGTTTATATGCAAATGGGTGTGTTTTTTGGTTCGATCATTCTGACCACACTTATGGATCTGTAAACAGATTAATATCCTTCGATTTGCATACTGAGGAATTTCAGTTACTTACGGAACCACCATACAATCAGGTCCCTGAAAGGTTTTATTTGGATGATCATCCAGAAGTTGGAATGATGCTGTTTGGAAGTACTCTCTGCGTTTACTGCAAACATAATGACTTTTACAATGACATGTTCAGGATTGATTTTTGGATCAAGAAACATCCTGAGGTCACTTGGGAACGCGAGGCGAGCATTTTGTTGCAAAAGCCAGACGTCATATGGCCGGCGTTTAGGCCGGTGGCCTTCGGAAGTCACAAGAACATCTTGTTATGGGACTGCCAACAATTATCTTGTTACAATACTGAAACTGGAACCTTGAAGGAAGTCTGGGGGGGGCCTTGTCCTTGGCAAACACGCATAGGAATTGTTCCTCACATGATGAGCAATGTCTCATTGAAAGATTTTGGAGGACAATCTGGGGGGCTCATTAATAAAGTACGTTTTTTGAAGGATTAATGCTACTCTTTAGGAAATTATTACTACAATATTATTTATGTTCTTTTGTATTTCAGTTTGTATTCTTCTTTTTTACCGATTTCTGGATGTTGTTATTTGTATTTTATATATATTTTTTATTGGTTTCTGGATGTTGCTATTTTTGATTACTATTATAGAATAACATTAAAGTTTGATTAACAATTGATCTGATATCCCTGGTATTTAAATTATTGATCAAAAATGAACTAAATAACCATGATCACTACTAACTACAGACCGGTATCTTCCACGTTGCCAGCAACAGCAAATTAGAACATCATCTGGATAGGGGATTCTTAGCATCCTTGAGTATTTGGTACATTTCTAAACATTTAGTAGCATCCGCTGAAATTCCCATTGGACATTCAGCACTTGTGCATTGTGCAGATCATTGTGGTGGGGCAAGGGAATTTCTCCGTGCTCAGTCCATATGGTATACTTTGGATCCATTCCCCTCATGTATAAATGGTGTCGTACCTCCTTCACTCTGTGTCTGTAGAGGTTTAAACATTTCAGACATGGACATGAAATAACCGGCTCTTCAGTGTGCAGGATCGCATACTCTAGAAATGCCTCGACTCCATCTCGATAAGGCTTTTTGGCTCTATCGATGCCAATCCAAGATTTATCCATCACTCTAGGATCCGTTGTGAAATCACCCACAAATTATCAGCTACCTGGTCACATTCGAAAATTGATCATCACCCACTTGCAGATTCCAATAACAAACAATTCAGTAGATCATTAGTAGTGAAGATGAGAAAACGTGCGAACCGAAGCTCAGAAATGTTGATCTGCTACTAATAACATCCTGAATTACTGTCGCACAGAGTAATACGTACATAAATATGATTCTATTAGTGCTTCGTGGTGTATGTTTATGCTTTTGGGTAAGATCAACAAGTTTCGTATAAAAAAAAAAAAAAAAAATCAACAAGTTAATATGAAATTGAATGTTTCTGTTCAGCACTGGAAATCCTTCATAAATCAAAAATCACTAGAGTTATAACCAACAATCCCAAAATTCAGATGCACAATGAGAACATACATATTGAAAAAACAAAGAGTGCGTGGATATGAAAGTATATGATTATTTCACGTGATATAATCACCAGACTAGAAAAACAAAGTATCTGTCTAGTTTTCCAGAGATATTAGAAGATCTAAGAGATTACCCTAGATTTGAAAGACCAAGCAAAATCAGCTGCAAAAGAACTTGGTGTGCCTGGTAATGAACAAGAAACCAACTATTTGGTTAGCATGCAAGGATGATAGAAAATTCAAGACATGATACATGGACATGTGGGCGTGTAAGTTATCAGCCAAAGAGCTTCGCTTGACTCTAGGGTTTCGTTAAACGAGGAAGGTGAAATACAACTTCTGCGCCCAAAAAGTTATATAAATGACTCGCTTGACTTCAGGGCTGCTAAAAAATCACAAAAACTCTAAGCCCAAGAGCAATGTCACGAAACAAAAACTTAAGAATAGGGTTTTTCTTGTTAATTGTATATCAGGTCACGGGCATGTCCATGGCTTTTGATTTGCTTTTGTGTTAGGGGATCCAATAGTAACTTTGTAATTTTTTCCGTTTCTTTAAAAACTTGGACTTAGCGATGAAATCATGATACAAGTCTGTGTGGTCGTAACAAAACAAGAAAAAAGACCCAGGATTCAAAACACTGGATAATATGTATACAAATTATTCACTGCAAGTCCGGATAGACTACTTGCAAAAGAAAGAAAAAAGAAAGAAATGTACAGTAAGATGGTTACTAGAGAAAGCATGTCTCATCCATACTAGTATTTGCAAAATGATTCACAAATCACAATGGGCATGCAACTTCGATGATCAGAAAATTGGGACATCTAGGTGCATCATTTTTTCTTCTTCTTCGGACGAACATGTCTAACCGGACCTTCAGACCGATAGTAATCCTCAATCGATTCCTTACGCATGTCACGTTTACTGATCGTCGGCAAGTTAAAATCGTTCCCAGAAAGAACCACCGTGCTCAACTCCTCGTCGACATCATCAGTATCTTTGTAATTTTTGCTTGGTACCGTAAAGACAATAGACTTTTTCTTATTTTCCTGATCTCCTACATAAAATACCTGCCTAGCTTGGGTAGCTATAATGAATGGATCCGCAGTGGGTTTTATGTTGTCAAGCTCAACCAAAACATAGCCAAGTGGATCCTTTGAGACCCCATGTTTATTGTCAACCCAGGCACACTTGAAAAGAGGAACTCTCAGTGAATGATAAGTCAGCACCCATATTTCTTGTAAAACGCCAAAGTAATCTGCCTGATCAAGGGTTGACCCCCCCGCTTTTCTAATGTTCATGTCAGTTGCCTCTACATGTATCCCGCTATTCTGGTTCACTGTACCTTCACGAGACTTTGTCCGAAACAGGTATCCATTAATGTAATATGATTCGTAAGTCGTTACTTCTGTTTCCGGATAGTCTGACAGCCACCTTAACCTATCCGCAACACCTTCTGGAGAGATGCTGAACTCTCTCTCAACCTGCAGTCAATTATAAGGATTAGCATACCACTTGACGGATAAATTACAGCAATAATAACATTTTCTGCAAACTCTTACCTCACTTTTAAACCACTCAGGGAACGTATCAGTATGCCGTTTATGCAACCATGCATCATTTCTTGTCGGATTTTCATTTCGCACACAGTCCATATGTCGTCTAGACAGCACAGTGGTAAATGTTATACTCGGCCAAAAATCGGACACATAAAATAAAAGAATAAGTTAACCGAGTAATAATGCTTACTTAAAGTAAGGATCAACTTCCGGTGTATTCAGCAATACAGTGAGATGCGCGTTAATCCACAAATCATCTCTGACATTCTTCTGCTTACCAGCAGATGTTGGTTGTCCCGGGAAGGAATCAGAATCTTCAACAGTGTCATATCCGTCATACCTGTCAGGTGGAATTCCAACTGTCTTCATGCTTCTTTTGAACTCACCAAACATCTCAACTGTCTCTTCCAGAATATTCCCTTCTGCAATTGATCCTCCCGGCCTGTATCTGTTACGCACATGCCCTTTAATAACCTTCATGCACCTTTCGAACGGATACATCCATCGAAAGCATACAGGACCACATAGCTTAACTTCATTGGTAAGATGCACAGTTAAGTGAACCATGATATCAAAAAATGATGGAGGAAAGTGTTTCTCGAGTAAGCACAGCGTCACAACGAGTTCTTCCTGGAGTTTGTCTAGCTCTGCCACCTTGATTTCTTTCCTAGATATCGCTCTGAAAAAGTGACAAAACCTCATAATAGCGTATCTTGTTGGCTGTGGCATAATCGATTTGATCGCAACAGGCAAAAATTGCTGCATTAGCATGTGATAGTCATGTGACTTGAGTCCGATAAGCTTACGATCTTTGCAAGACACCAGGGTGGAAAAATTTGAACAGTAACCCTGCGGAACCCTTATCTTGGACAATGTTGCACAGAACTTGTCCTTCTCCTCCGTGGTTAATGTGCAAGACGCTGCTTTTATAGTATATCCACCTTTGCCATTCGGCTTAGGGTGCAACTCTTCTCTCAACCCATGTTCCTTCAGATCCAATCGAGTGTTTAATCCATCTTTCGTCTTACTTTCTGCATGAAGAAGTGTTCCGACAATACTCTCACAGACATTTTTTTCGACGTGCATGAAATCTATACAATGGTGAACAAGATTATGCCGCCAATATGGGAGTAGCTGGTGCCATAGGTTAAACTTTTTCCAGTAATCTTCATCTTCACCTGTCGATCTTTCAGTTGTTTTAGCAATTTTCCTTTCGATTCTCCTCGTTATCATTTTTCCTCCTCTCCCGGGATTCACCTGCACAAAATGAACTTTGATACCCTTCTTTTTCTTTCCCCATGAATTCCTTATAGAGCATACCTCCTTGTATATTTGTTCCCCGGTCATAGGTGCTGGAGCATTCCCATGTTCAACCTGTCCATTGAACCCCTTCTTCTGCCTTCTGAATATATGGTCATCTGGTAGGTATCTTCTATGACCAGTATATGCCTCTTTGCCACAGTTGTTGAGTCTGACAGAGTACGTATTTTTCCCACACACCACACAACCTCTTTTTCCACTGTAAGGGCAACCACATAATGTACCAAGAGCAGGATAATCATTAATTGTCCATAAAACAGCTGCACGTAGAGTAAACTTCTCTTTCTTATATTCATCAAAACAGTCGACTCCATGCACAAATAACTTTTGAAGATCCTCAAGGAAAGGTTGTAACAAAACATCTATGTCCTTACAAGGCCCACCATCTATCAGTAATGACAGCATCATGAACTTTCTTTTCATACACAACCACGGTGGAAGGTTGTAAACCACCGTCAAAATTGGCCATAAACTGCGATGTTTATTCGTGCCTGTGTTTACATCAACTCCGTCAGCCGAAATGCCTAGCCGCAGATTCCTAGGATCCTTACCAAAATCAGGGTATC
>JAJJMA010133591.1:0-12329 GCA_023529015.1 Papaver nudicaule
AAAATCCACTAGCAGCATAAACATGGTGTCCACGTTTCCCTTATCCATACGCAAGCGGTTGACTGACTGAAGGATAGCTTCGCATCCGCATGGAATACCAACTCCAAACTGGTAGTCGCAAAAATAACCCATCATCACTTTGACAACAGTTGAGGCGGCAACCTTAGCAGCAAGTCTTCGCTAAATAGTACCCACATCAATGGGTCTGATTCCTCCCCCTGGTTTGAGCAACGGGGTGAGAGGAACACTTGCGACGAAACCCGATAACTGAGGAGGACACTTTCCTGATAGCCAAAGGTTAACTACACTGGTGATAGAAGTAACAAGTTTATCCGCAACAGCTGTTGCTGAGCCACTAAGGGCATCCAGCAAATGTTGGGCACGGAGGCCGTCTCGACCCTAGGAAGTTCCTTTTGGAAAGCTCTTAAGTCTGCTTAACACGGTGTCATTGTTTGTGATTATAGCTTCAGCGTCCAAAGGAGATGGTGGGTTACTGGTCAAAGTAACCCCCATGAACCACTTGTAAGTGGTAGATTGATAGAATAAACAATAGTCCAAAGGAAAAAAAAAAATCCTTACTAGCCTTTCGATGATTTAATACTTAATGGTTTCTTCGCGTAAGCTCAACTCTTCAATCTTCAAGGGCATTCGACTCAACACCTAATATAACTCTAGTTCGAGCATGACTTTAATAGACTAAATCAACAATTGTTTTTTTGCTTAAAAAATAGACAAATGTTTTAACATACCACGCCAGTAGGTTTAACCGAGCAATACTCTATCACTCAATCAAGGTTAATGAAAATCGTGTATATGTTCGATTAAGGTTTATATTAATGCAACACATACCTCACAACTTATCAATCCTAGTTCAGTATATCGAAATCACTTAGTTTCGAAACTTCTATGGCTTATATAAACCCAATGCCTATTAATGAAGTTTCTATTAAAATCTTGCTTACTTGTTTAATCGTTCTTGAATGGATTTATAAAAAAAATAAAAAGACCTTTAAAATATACAAAAAAGTTAAGCAAACAAGATTACAAGATGAAGAATCAATCAAATATGATGCCCGACATGTGCTTTGCGAATCCCCAAAGTGAAGACTTTACAATATTTGTAACCTAATTCTCCGAAGAACAAAGGTTTAGAAATACGACTAACCTTGCAACAAAGACACACAAATTGGTAGAGGATTGAAGGTGATCGTTGCAATTTCAATTTTAAAGTTTGAATTGGCTTATAGACCATGTAAGACTATTAGGTCCAGCAGTTATCTCAAGTTTTTTTGTTAAAGTGAGAGGAATTCTCATAGCCAACTCGATAACTAGGGTTGACTCCACATATTTTGTTGTATACGAACCAAAATAAACTCATTGACTTGGAAATAATTTTCGCTATGAACGTCATTTCTCCCTGCCATCTTTACATCTTCCCTATCTTCATTGTTGTTTCTTTACAGCAGTAGAAACCCATCGGTTAGTTAATGTTATAATCAACATCAAACTCAGTTGCAAGAAGTACTGATTGAACGATGGGTAAAATTAGAAAGAATTTCTCAACCGTTGGGGATTATAGGTTACCAGTAGTAGGTTATGGTGCTAGTGTTACTAATTTTATGCTAATTTTTCTTGTTACTAGTGCAGCTATTACTATTAATGGGTTAGATCGAGATCAGTGCAACAATTTTATTTTATTTTGCCAGTAGCAGTAATAGTTGCTCCGAGTCTTTTGACTTTCCGCAAGATCATATCGAAAAATTAAGTAAACACATAACTACTTTCCGCATGATCATTTCCGCAAGTCTTTTTTGGCTTTCCGCAACATCAATTAATTTTAATCTTTCAATACATAAATACTTTGGAATAAATTTTTTAAGATTTACAATTTATTTTACGGAAACGGAATACAACAAGAACAAACTTTTTCAATAATTAGTGAGGAGGTTTTAGTCTATTAAAGTTAAATCTAACTAGCGAATCGACTCCGATTGTTTCCCTCTTCGGATCACATTTTGCTACACCTCGAATAAAATTTGTATCCCAATACATTCGTCCAGCCCATGACCGGGCAATCATCGAGACTTTTGCCGATTTTCTATAGTGCAAAACTTGATTATCCACATGGCCTGGTGTGAGTGTAGAAAATACCTTCACTATACAAAAGCATCTTAGAAGTGAAGTTATATAGGAAGGATACAACCGAGAAGTATGGGATCACCAACGAAGGGTCACAACGACATAACAAAGTGACATGGCGACATATCGCAGAGAATAGGAAGGCGACACTACCTCAACGAACAAGAACACGTCATAGCTAGGTGGTTGAGAAGTAGTTGGGAATTTAAGAGGAATCCGAACGGATATATTGTCAGAGTTGACTCGTTGACTCAGTGGAAGCTACGTCAGCAATCCTTATCCAAAGAAGATTCGATCGCCAATCTTTACAAGGCAGAAAGTAAGGTCGCCGATATTATTCACCGGCGAGTGGAGACAAATAGGTGTCAGAAGAGTCGTTGTCTGTATTAGCTGTTGTCCATTATGTAAATCTCTATAAATAGCGAGAGAGCCCTTGGTTTGAGGGGTTGGACATTTCTTGGTCTGGTTTAGAGAAAGGAAAAGTAACATAATCTACTTGCTCTCCTTAGCCCAGCACTGAGATTAGGGTTCATAAGTGAGCGATAATCCTTAAAGTCTTGTAAGGTGAGTGATGTAATCATGCTTATTCTAGTGAAAACCCTTGGATGTAAGCCTCATTAAAGAGGACGAACCAAGTAAACTCGTTGTCAAGTATCTCTAACCCTTATCTCTTTACTATCTTGTGGATGTATGATTATGTATGTTGTTAGTGTATGTATGATTGGGTGTACTGTATAAGATCTAGTAATGGGATTTTATACAGTTGCATTTTGGCGCTAGAAGAGGTATGAACGTGTTTTTTTCATCATGATTTGTTAAGTTCAGCACATATCTTGTTTTTTTTTTTTTTTTTAATCATGTTTAGTCGTTGAAATCTCGTCTTTGTTGGCTATTGTTTGAAATACAGTGCTATTTTTGGCAGGATATTAGTTGTTTGACAAGTTTTTAGCTCATAACCTTGTTCTTTGCCATGGTAACTCGCAGATCTTATCACATATTTCACATGTATAACATGATGTCGCCGCCACTCCTCGAACAAACCCACAAAGTGACCTCGAACAGGAGTTCGATAAGAGAAGCCTCGTGCAGGTATTCGAGGAAAGGGACACGAAGCCACCTTCGGGAAGAACTCACCGAAGGAACTTCCTTACTCGACAAGCTCTGACACTTCCACGATTGAGTAGTTTGTCTTATTAGCTATAAACCACTTCAGACTCGGCCTATATAAGGCGAGTTCAAGAACCATTGTAAGGGTTGGATTTTTGGTGTAACCTAAGTCGTGAGAGTGAGATTAGGTTAGTTTCTCCTCAAACTTCTAAGGATCATATCCATGTAGTAGTTAGAGAGAAATACAATTTACAGTTGTGCTAGTATAATTTGTTATTTAATTTATATATTAGCTTCGTGTCATGTACCTTAAGTGAGAGGGGAGTGCCCTTATATGTTTTTGCGTCTGTACTTAGTATTATCTATAATTTGGTGCTCTTTATCTTACTCTTGGGTGATGTTATCATTAGGGTCTGGTTTGTAGAGAGTATAATTGTTGTGTTTCGAGTCTGTAATGGATTATTCGATTATTATTGATTCAGAGCTTCGGTTCTTAGGCTGCATTTGCAGAGGTTACTTGGTTACTGGTTCTTCTTGATTTCTCTTTTGTTGTGGTAACACAACAAATGTTATCAGAGCCAGCCACCATGACCCAAGCCTGCTCCACGGAAGGGGTGACCTATAGGCTAGATTAAGATGTAAGGGCACCTATGTATGGGTATAGTGTGACCACATTGAATACTGATAGGTGGATGAAGCCGCCAAAAGAAAAGGGCTATCATCGGGTCAATGTCGATAGAGTGGGCCAACGAGGACGTTGGGTTTGGAAGCGTGGTGGGATGTTAGGACATTAGTCCCACATGGCTTATGAGGGTCATAATCTGTAGTTCATAAGTCCCTTGGATCCCCTCAACTAACATACCGGTTTATTATGTTGAGTTCTATCCATGGGCTTGTGACCAGTTGGGGTTGCTACAAAGATGTTAAGACCTTAGTCCCACATGGCTTATGGGGGTCATAATATGTAGTTCATAAGTCCCTTGGATCCCCTCAACTAACAGACCGGTTTATTATGTTGAGTTCTATCCATGGGCTTGTGACCAGTTGGGGTTGGTACAAATGGCTATCAGAGTTGTCGATTCCTGCGCGACTATGGGGGAATCTACCACAGATTCAACTGAATTTTTTATGAAGAACGTAGCTACAAAAGAAGATTTCAAGGGATTGGCTACTTTCGATCAGATGAAGTTGTTAATTGAGGAGCTATTAGTTGAATTTGGATTCAAGAAAAGAAGTCCAGAGGTTCCTATCGTTGAAGAATTAGTCTCTGATTCGATTAGTAACTCTTCAATTCCATCAAAAGAAGAAGAAGATGTTTCTATTGTCGAAGAATCAACTCTTGATTCGATTAATGAGTCTTCAATTACATCAACAGATGAAGAAGAAGATGAATTCGAGCTAATTATTCCGTCATTTTTTTTCCCGATGATGAGGATTTTGAATTGATTAGTCCTTCGTTTTTCTTTGAAGATGTTGATGAAGTTGAAACGGACAATCGCTGTGAGAAACGTGAATGTTTGAAGGAGTTATTCCTTCTTCACAACAACCTCGTAACAATCGTTCTTCTTTTCATTTTGTTTATATTCGACCACTATTTGATCGTGGTAAAAATGAAGGTGTAGCATCGTATGGTTATAATAGATTTGATTTCTAAATGGGATTCTAGACATGGGTACCAGTCAGAATTTCCATTCTTCAATTCCAAATCATTTGAGTTTGATTTGGAAAGAGATTTTGTTTCTGAGGTTAAGGTGTTTGTTATAATAGCTCCTAGAGACTGTATAGCTTGGAGTTGTATTACTGGTAATATTTGTTTTAATTTTCCTCTTGGTTATAGATACTCAATATTTGATAGAGGGAGGTGTGAAAATTCTCTTGGTGAGTTACGTCTTCGATTACTTTCTGGAATTGGGTATGGATCTAATTCCAGATTTGTGCATTCAATTGGATTTTTAATTGATGGTTCTACTGAAATTTCTGAGGGTTGTAACATGTTTGTTAAAAAGCCTGAAAGTGTGAACAACAATTTGAATGCTGTTGATCTTTTCTATCCTTATTCTGCTCATAATTGTCCGGTTTTTGATCGAGGGAAGGGGGTCAAGCTTAGTATATGGGATGGTAAACTTGAGTCTGAGCCTCTTTTGGGTTTACAATTGTTGAATGGGTACCATAGAAAGCTTGTTCAAGAGTTGATTTACAAACATGGTTATGTTATTCCAAGTCAGAAGTTATCAAATGAGGATACTAGTAATTGGGTTAGTCTAATGCTGATTCTGAAGAAGGAAGAGTCTTCTATCTTACAGCTGAACCAATGGTTATTGAATGGGATTTTGGTTCTTCAATTTTGGCCTTTTAGCATCTGTTCTGTTCAGTTTCTTCGTGCTTGTATGTCGATATCAGAATTCTATACTCAAATGACTAAAGTCTGGAATTCACATGGAAGTTTTGTTAGACTTCAGTCATGCTCTCTTGAGGTGTTACTCACAAGTAGTCAGTGTTATGTTAGATGTTTACCACTAAGTCTCTTCTTGTGCAGTTCAGTACCCTCTTCTACAACATATGGCAGACTCCAGATCTCAAGAACATTTCAACATCTGAGCTTGAGGAGTGTTCTTTACATCCACTTAGAGAGTCATCAAGGAGTCCTTCTAAGGATGGTGGGAGTTCAGCTCATGTTCACTATACTCCTAATTAGAAATGTGTTGAGATGTGTGGGCTTTGTGATAGAAGAATTCCAGTTGGTTTCCACAGGGTCAGTTGATGTCAAAAGCATTGGCTGGATCCAAGTGAACTTCACATCCATTGTGTGCTTTGCTGGAAGTTGGGGTTGTGAGGCTGCTGTACCAATTGAAGCTATAGTTGGCGAGCCATTGTTCAGGTGTCAGCTAAGTTATAACTCAAGCACTGCAGCTTTGGTGTTACCAGCTGGGAATAACATCACCAAAAATACCTTAAGTTTTCAGTGGAGGAGAAGAGGTGAAAGGTGGAGATGTGCAGCTAATTCTAGTGCTCATGAGACAAGAGAGAAGGCACGGGTGGGGGGAAAAAATTTCTTTTACAGCTCAAGGATGGTTTGCCTGATGTAACATACAACCAAGGGTACTGTAATGTGCTACCTAGAGCTCCTCTTTATCGATTGCTGCAACTTCTAAATGTTGGATGTGTTTGTTCTGTGCATCTACCAGTGGGGAATATGATTATGCTACAGACCCTTCAGATTCTTGTACAGCTAAAGAGACAAATTCTTTTTTCTGATGCTCTTAAGTTTGCAAGCACTGCACTCTTGACAACTACTACAGCTTCAAGTAGTGTTTCTGTGAGTTTCTTCCCTATCCTTGAGGACAAGGATAATTTTGAGGGGTTGGGAGGAAGGTCTGGTGTTCTTACTCTATGGCTGGCGTACCGGAGGTGGAAGTTCAGAAGGGTGTACACATGGTTATGGGGTACAGGTCATGTGAAAATGTTGCAGACTCTTTCAGAGCTACATTGCGGGTTTCTATTTGAGCTAGCCGCTCCTTCTCTTGGTTCATTATCTAAACAACATTTTACAGCCATTTCCATGATGAAACAAAATGGGAATCAGAGAACTACAATGGAAATTTTTGATACAAGTCAGTTCTTCTCAGTTTTGCCTTTCCTTCACAACTTGGCGATACCAACAAGGATTTTGAAAAACTGGTGCACAAGTACTGGAATCATTTGTCTCTATTATTCTTGGACAAGATGGAGTCTTCTTAATTCATTCGTGGGGTTTGTGGTACAACAGTTGTAACTGTACAGACTTCCTTCTTCGTGAGATGAGCATTAAGGGTAAGATTGTTAGGTACGTCACTCAGTTTATTGAGCAATGGATGAATAAAGTTCTTGTGACTTGTTATACATCAGTTATGATGGAGTCTCTACAAGCATTGAAACATCCTTCGTACTGCACTCGGCTGATGAGGCAAACTGGACTCATGGTGGTTCAAGTTCTCCTGGTACATGAATAGCTAGTGGGCTACTTGAGATGGAAATATAGAATTCTATCACATGGATTGTGGAAGGGAGTAACTGTTGGCGGTTGTTCTAGATTTGCAAGGATGAGTTTTCTCTCGTCTTATGCTGAGCCTACATCGGTGCTGTATGGGGGCAATACTTTACCAGTTCAGTATGGCATCCTAACGGAAGTTCAACGAGGCGGACATATGGCTGCACAAGTAGAGAGAATTACAACCAAGCACATGCAACTCTGTTCGCAGGAGACTGAGTTGATTATTGGGTTCTGTTTTGAAGCACTAATGGGCCTCATAAGGGAATTTACTGAAGTCAATTCTACTGGGCTTCATATACACATTAGAGGAAGAAAGTTATCTATTGTCAGCTACAATCCTGACTACTACATACCAAAGGTGCAGCAGGCGTCGAGTCTCCGTTTGAAGCTTCTTTTAGCTCTCATCCTTGAGGACAAGGATGTTTTCAAGGGGAGTGGTATGTCATGTACCTTAAGTGAGAGGGGAGTGCCCTTATATGTTTTTGCGTCTGTACTTAGTATTATCTATAGTTTGGTGCTCTTTAGCTTACTCTTGGGTGTTGTTATCATTAGGGTCTTGTTTGTAGAGAGTATAATTGTTGTGTTTCGAGTCTGTAATGGACTATTCGATTATTATTGATTCAGAGCTTCGGTTCTTAGGCTGCATTTGCAGAGGTTACTTGGTTACTGGTTCTTCTTGATTTCTCTTTTGTTGTGGTAACACAACACTTCGGTGCAGTTCTTATTCTCTTCGTATCATCATATGAAGCCAATATTGTTACTTTGTCCATAGTATGAGTAAATAGATCTGATGGCTGTCGAGTATGAAGTGCTTATGCAGATTTCATACACGCACAATGGAAGTCTATGTTGATGATATGCTAGTAAAGAGCAAGGTGAAGCAAACTCATGTTCAAGACCTCAGGGAGATATTCGATCATATGCGAAGCACTAAGTTAAAAATAAATCCGGCAAAGTGTGTTTTCGGTGTCACTTCGGGAAAATTCTTGGGATATGTTGTCACAAAGAATGGTGTGGAAGCTGATCAAGCAAAGATTCAGGCCATTATAGATATGCCTTCGCCGGTGACAGTAAAGGATGTTTAGCGAATTAATGGAACATTGGCTTCACTGAACAGATTCATTTCAAGATTCTCCGATAAATGCAAGTTATTCTTCAAAACCTTGATAAAGGGAGAAAAGTTTAACTGGACTGAAGATCATGAAGGTGGATTTCAAGGTATTAAAATGTATCTTGCTACTCTACCAGCGATCCAGCCACCGGAGCATGGCGAAGAACTCAGAGTATATCTCGCCTCCACATCAGTAGCCATCAACGTTGTACTTGTGAGAACCAAAGGGGGAGAAACGCCAATATATTATATTAGCAGAACCTTGCAAGGAGCTAAAAAGAACTGTACCAAGATTGAGCAGTTGATCTTAGCTTTGGTTTTTGCATCTCAGCGGCTCCGTCCATACTTTCATGCCCATCCTATTATTGTCTTAACAAAGACTCTTATTGAATCTATCTTGCATAGCTCTCAGAGATTAGGGCGAATTGCTAAGTGGAATACTCAAATTGAGTGTTCGGTGTTCAGTATGAGTTTCACACAGCTCAGAGATCTCAAGTTATCGCCGACTTTCTAGCTGATTTCCCAATCGAAGAAGAGGAGGAAGTAGAAGACATACCATTCGCGCAAGATGAGCGAGAGAATGAGGTGCCAGAACTGTTGAAGTGCAGTCCTACAAGTTGGGAAGTGTATGTAGATGGATCGGCGAATAAAGAAGGAAAAGGAATCGGTATTGTTTTTACCTCGCTGAAGGGAGCTAGATTAGTACATTCGTTGAGGCAAGAATTTCCGGCAACCAATAACGAAGCGGAATATGAGGCAGTCATACATGCTATGAGACTTATTATAGAAATGGGTATCAGCTATGTTCGATTGACGAGTGACTCTCAGTTAGTGATTTGACAGATTTCTGGACGTTATCAAGCTATTGATTCTTCCCTGCAGAAGTACCTAAAACTTGCTAGGGAGTTTGCTCAGGAGATTCCTGGTATTAAGTTTCGTCACATCTGCAGGAAGGATAATAGGCATGCTGATGCCTTAGCATTTATCCCGTCTATGATGACAGATCCATATGTCACTTCAATAGCGATTGAGCGAGTACGGAAGTCCTCTGTGGATGAGCGAGAGCAAAGGGAGGTGTTGGCAATGGATACTGAAGAGACAACAAAAACAAATTGGAGAACGCCGATACGATATTATCTGGATCGCCTTATTATGTCTGGAAATAAGATATTAGCTCACCAAATAATCAGTAGATCGGCGAACTATGAACTTAGAGATGGAATACTATATCTCATATCATTCTCTGGACCCTTGTTGAGATGTTTATCAAGAGAAGAAGGCAAGAAGTTGCTGGAAGCAATTCATGAAGGGGACTGTGGAAACCACAGTGGTCAGCGAGCCTTAACTTCGAAAGTAAGAATGCAAGGATATTACTGGCCATGGATGAACAAAGACGCCAAAGAATATGCTCGCTGATGTAAAAAGTGTCAGTTGTTTGGAAAAAGGATTAAAGCGCCAGAGACATCACTAAACTCAGTACTCAGCCCTTGGTCTTTCGCCAAGTGGGACATTGATATCATAGGACCGCTGACTCCAGGATCAGGGCAAAGAAAATACATAATAGTAGCAACTGATTACTTTACCAAATGGTGTGAAGCTAAGGCTATCAAGAAGAAGTCAGGGCAAGAGGTATTCAAGTTTGTTTGGGAGAATATATTTTGTAGGTTTGGCGTGCCAGCAGAAATTTGCACAGACAATGGGAAGAGCTAGTCGGCGAAAACATCAAACAATTACTCGTTACTTATGATGTCAAGCTAGGAAAATCAACTCTACTTTATCCTCAGAGCAATAGACAAGCGGAGGCCACAAACAAAACTATTGGAATGGGTTTGAAGAAGCGAGTAGAGCCACATAAGAAAGCATGGTGTGAACATTTGCATAATGTTTCATGGTCATACAAGAAAACTGTTAGAGAAGCAACTGGGGCATCTCCCTTCTTATTTACCTGTGGCGCTGAGGCAGTACTTCCATCCGAAGTCATCTTACCAACGACAAAACATGAGGCGTGGGAGAAAAATTTAAACACTGACTTAATACTGGCAAAACTCGACGACCTAGAAAAACAACGGTTAATCGCCCTCACACATATGGAAAATTATCATCGTCGACCATCTAGAGATTACAACAAGCGAGTTATCCCTAGAGAATATCAACCCGGCGACCTGGTATTGCGAGAAGTCCCTCCCTCTCAGCGAAAGGGGTGTAGGAAGCTGAAGCCAGTATGAGAAGGCCCTTACATAGTCAAAAGAGTAGCGGGGAGCGGATCATACGTACTGATCAAAGTAGTTTAAATCGGTAAAATCGGTGACTCGGTCGAACCCCGTGGAGAGATTCGCGAAAACCTCGGGGGAGGAAATCGGAAAAAATCGGTTTGAAAAATTGGATTGCATTTAAAATTTATATAACTGATAGCTCCTATACTTGATCATATAACACTAATAATAAAAAACAATACTATTAAAATCAAATAAGTTTAACATAGACACAATTAAAACTAAATAAGTTCAACTCAACATAAAGAAATTAGTTCAAAATACAAGTTCAAAACTCAAACAAAATAAAACAACATAACTTAAACATGTAATCACTCCAAATCAAACTTAATAAGAAAGGAGAAACGAAAAAAAACTAAAAATTTTAGTGAATCGAATTTTATAACCTACAAAGATAAAATACCAAAAATGCCCCTAGGAAATCGGCGACTCGTTTTGGTTGAAAATCGGCTAAAATCGTTAAGATCGGCCTAGTAAATCGCCCGAAATCGAAATCGGTGATTTTTTGTGAATCATATCGGCCAAGTAGCGATTCACGATTAATCGCGATTTAATCGGCCGATTTTAACGATTTAAACTACTTTGGTACTGATAGATGAACATGGCGTAGAATTGGAGCATCCATGGAATGCCATGTACATCAAGAAATATTACCCCTAAAACTCATGATGTAAAAACTCAGAAGTCTTGGGCGGGCATAATACCCAAGAAATCTTATTAGCTTATGTAAACAACATCAAATAAGATCCGGGGACGTAGGTTTGCTATTATGCGCCGAACCCCGTTAACAAATGACTGTCTTTTATTTATTTTTCTTCGCCGATCAAGCTAACTACGCTGAAAGCATAAGCCCAAGGGCTTCGCCAAACAAAAGGGCTAAAAAAGCTCTATACAAAAGAAAGGTCTCACTATGAAAATTAAGTACAACATACTGAGGCAAAAATCCATAAAATAAAACCCTGATCAAATACTATACTAAGGCCAAGTGCCACCTATAAAGGCAAAATACCATAGACTATAAAAGTCTTTCAGAGCTAATATAGCTCTTGTCCAAATCATGTAAGTGCAATCACTTGCCTATCTTACCAAGTGAACAACCTCCTTTACGTAAGTCTGGCCTCGGTTAGCAATAAATCCAGTCGCGTTACTTGTTGATCAGTAAGTGTCTGGCCTAAAAATATAAGACTCCCAACGGCGAAAGCCACTGCGTTAGCAACCAAATAAGACTAATTGGGCAAACCAAAACACTTATAACAGGATCGCTGACGTGCACAAGTAACATTGCGGGGGTGCGCTAATCGGGAGTCTTGCACGATAGTCAGCAGGACAAGCATTGGACTTCACTTGGTAATAAGTTAAGTTATTGATAATAGTACAGAGGCATAAGTACTTCGTGCAGATTGGAAGAACATGATAAAAGTTTTTTCCATTACTTAGAAAAAAGAGAAGTACATATTAAATGGTTCATACCAAAAAAGCAACTTAAAACACCAGAAGTATAACAAAAAACATAACAATAAGGTGGATAACCCACAGGGTATCGGGGGAGTCAGAGATTACCCAATGGCTTAAACCCCTAGAAGTTAACCCGCTTCAGATGCTGATCCATCGTCGTCACTGCTATCATCATCATCATCATCATCATCATCATCATCATCATCATCATCAT
>JAJJMA010133592.1:0-17337 GCA_023529015.1 Papaver nudicaule
GAGGAATATAATCAATTTGTAACTAGTAAATTTGAGTATCTTCAAGTGATATGGAGCAAAATCGAATGCCGAGGAATGAAATTTGTTCGTAACTGGTAAATTTGACTTCGTTCAAGTAACATGGAGCAAAATCAAGCATGATCCATGTGATGTTTAACTGACCAATAAAAATAACCAAGGTCTATAATCCGACGATTGAAAGCAAAAACACATGAATTCATGCGGATTAGCAATACATCCGATGACTCAAATGTATTCTCGTATTAGGCGGCAAACTAATTTCCCCCTCTCAACTTTCCCGCCTATCCTTCTAGCCCCTCCACGTTCCCTCTAAAACTAACAAAAAATTTGTTTTTGGGGAAACAAAATGGCGGTTACTTTCGCGCTTTGGACATAAATATTTTGGGTTGAAATCCAAAATAAAAGCCCTCAATCTCTTTTTCACCCAAATTGTTCTATCTCACCTCTCTCTCACTCTCAGGATCTTAAAAATCCAAAGAGACCACGGAATCGCTTTTATCTTAGACGTAGACTTCTCTTTCAGTCTATCTCGTTAGATGATTGCGTCAGATTTGAAATACCGAAAAAACTCGATTTGTAATGTGTTAGGGTCGAGGTTTTAGAACTGGGGGTTTGATTGATATTTTTTAATAACCTCGTGGAAAGAAAATTATGTGTTTTGTTTGATTTTTGTTTCTGAAGTCTGTTCGAACTTGGAAAGATTAATAGCTTTGTTCTTTGTTTTTATTTATCCGATTTGGGTTTTCTGATGATGGTTAGTTGAGTTTTGGATGGTGTTGTGGTTTACGTCATGGTGATCTATGGAGTTCATAGGTCTTCCCATTGAATTTCATTAGAAGTTCTTTATGGTGAGCTGTCTCAATGTGCTTATTACCTGTTTGACAAAACTACTCTGAGATTTTTCTATCAGATGTTTGATGATCTTGCTTTGTGTTTCAGATGGATTTAGTAATTGTTTTCTCTTGAGTCATGAGTTAGCTAATTAATGTAGGGGTTTGGTTAAGTTTTGTGTTTCTGCATATATACATATAAACTTTAAGTGAATGTTTCTGATCTGTGTTCATCATATCCCTTGGTGTTTCTTGTTTTTGTTTTCTAACAATTGCCCAAAAATGGTTTCGTTTGGAACTGTTTATGAGTTTATCCATGGTTGGTTTTGATATCTTCAGTGGGGTTTTCATGTATGTTGGATTTCTTATTTGTAGTTTGCTTGTTTCTTTGTGCAGAGATTGGTGCGATGGAAGGAGGTGAATTATGATGCTGAGATGAACTACTATCAATGTTATGTCTCCTGATGAATTACTTGGGAACTGTTGCGAACCAGTCACCATTTTCAAACATGTTAAACTTAAAGTGAATGATTTTGCACTGTATATTTTGTTTTCTGGGGTTCCTCCATTCTGGACTGGTGTTCTTAAATTGGCTGAATTAGAATCTTTTAGTGAGTATATGTAGTTCCTTGGATTTTCTATATAAAGAAGGTTAACAAACAATGAAACTGTCTTTTAATGTATCAGGATTACTTACTGAATATATAAAGTGAATTCACTGTCTTTTCTGATGTCCATAGAAATTAAGGTTTGAACGTTTTTTTTTCTGCATTTCTGATTTGATGTTTTGTTTTACAAACAGATGGCTCTATGGGTTTCTCAATGGTGAATCTGAGGATCCAAAGGTGCGTAGTTATTCAAGTCTCACTGTCTTTTGTGACTTTAATATGGATGTGAAATAGAGGTTTAAGGGAGATTAATGTTCGAAGATTTCAGGTTTTGCTCATTTGCTGTAGTGATATTTATCAATGACTACTTTGTACTGAACTTGCTTCACTTTTGGTTTTAAGAATTGAAGCTAGAGTCTTCAAATTAGTCAAGTTAGAGTAATGATTTAAGCTTCAATACTGTTACTTGTTTAGTTTGATTGAGAACATACAGTAGATTTTTGTTAGTTTGTTTATAATTCACCCAAAATGGGTACACTTAATTGATTAGAATGTATCCTGTTATGCTCTGTGCTAAAGCTTAACAAGCAAGAAGGAATAGTCTGTCAACAGATACAAACGTCAGTGATACTTGATTTTTCCGGAATCATACGAAAATTTGCATTTGCATCAGATGTAATCAGGGTGGTTATACCTTTAGCAGTTTTCAGAAACATTTCTTACACAGCTCAATTAAAAATAATGGTGCTTGCATCTGTTGTCGTATCACTTGTGGATTTTGATAATCTAGCACGTGGGTATTATCAATGAAATCCTAGTGTTAACAGACATCATATGTAATCAATGTTCACCATTTAATGCCATTCTGAAATTTTTCCATTCTGAAATTTTCTTTAACGAGTAACTGATGAGTGTTGGTGTTGTAAACAGGAGTTTGTGTTTGACTATCTAACAGGCAGCGTGTTGGATGCAGAAGGCAATACTAGAGAAATGCTTGCCATGTTCACAACAACAGCCAGGAAAATGGTGCACTTTGTAATAGAGAAGACCATTTGTTGCATCCTTGAAAATTATCAGAAGGAAGATAGTGTTGAGATTCCACGAGCTTTACAGTCCTTCACGGGTGGCTTGACCTTCATCCCATTCCAACGCCACCAGCTAAGAAAAACTAGCTCAGTTGTATGCCATGGGGTTTCTTTTTGGCTTTTCTTTTTGTTTCGTGTTTTGGGTGGTTGGTTTGGTTCTTTGAGAGACTAAACTTTGTCCTTTCCTATTCCTGGTATTCTTGAAATGTAAAATCCTGTAGTGCTGAACCAAATGTAATTTTCATCTATATTATCAATAGATTGGGCTAATCTATATCACAAGGTGTTATCCTCAATTTATGAAGGAAAAAAAAGACTACCATCCAGTCATTTGAAGTTCTGAATTTTTTTTTTTGAAGGGAAAGTTCTGAATTTTGTTGTCACTGCAGTACTGCTTTCGTACATAATTAACAAGAAGCAAAGGAGATCCATTTTTAGACTGTTATCTCTGACAACAAACTATGCAACTGGTTAGTAAAACAGCATTTGGGATATTAGTTAACAAGTTTAGTAGATATCAAAAAGAGTATAAGAATACAAGTCTGCGAATCATCTTTAAAATGAATTTACAGAATAATCAATGTTTCATGTGCTTAGACTAACAAGCATTACAGTGTCAACTCAGGTTGTACAACTTTGTTTGAAGACTGATTATGAAGTCTGAAAACTTTAGCATTAGGCATACTCATCTCCACTATCAACATCACCAACTTCATATAATTCGCCTTCATCTCTTCTCAGGCCTAACAGTGAATTCATGTTAAATGATGGCTCCATTTCTATTTCTTCCAAGTCAATCAAATTAGATTGTAAAGGCTTGATTTTTTTCAGGACAAAGAAGTTTTTGTCGGAGTCTAACCAGCTTCTTTGAATTTAGAGATGTTCTAATAACATCTGGAGTGCCAGCCAAAAATTGAACTTCACTTGTCGGAGTCTAACCAGCTTCCTTAATCATCCGTCTAATCAAACACATCCTGGTCCTAAACATGATCTAAAATTCATTTATTTGAAACGGTAGCAATTTGGTTTCTGCAACCGCGAAAAAAGAAAGAAAAAGGAAGCGCACATCTATAAAAAGATGGAGCACCAGCAAAATGAACCTAAAGTTTTGGACACACAAAAAACATCGTGGCAAAATAAATTCGCTTTAGACACAGTTGTATATGTGGCCATACTCTTATCTATGGCTACTAATAAAGAATTTAGACTAAAATGTGGCCGTACACTCATCTACGGCTACTAATAATGGGTTTAGACTTAAACCATGACCAAATGGTGCCCTAAGGCTACATGAAAATAAAAAACGTAGCTACAGTAAGGGCATAAGTTTTTTTTCGGCCTATAGCCACGAAAAATCCAAAAATGTGGCTAGGCTGTAGAACCAGAAACGTGGCCTATGTGACTTTTTGTACTAGTGGTCTTTGTCAGTTTTTCTTTATTGAATAACACCACACGGGGGAGAGTTATTTTGAACTTGCGCTTAATAACAAATCTTTTTGGGGAGCGTGGTTGTGGAATATTGGGAGAAAGTGTATCTTTATTTCTCCAACATATGAGAACTCATGAATCTTATTGTTCAGATTACCTAAGTATACCATCTTTAAACTTGATATGCCAAGAATTTGGCTCCACCTGTTCTTATAGGTGTATGAAACCCTAGTCTCAAACTACTTTGTCATATTTTTGTGACAAATAGGGGGAGAATACATATGGTTCTTGTTCTTGTGGTTGTTGCATTACTGTGCATAACCATAGGGGGAGAACATCATATGCTTACTTGTTGTGCTTTTCATAAAGTATCAAGTAAGGGGGAGTAATTATCAAGAATGAGTAGAATCACTTTAGAAGTTCTGATGCACCAACTTCAAAGATTGCTCTGATTCTTACTCTTACGCACAAACAACATGTGGGATACCAAACCCACGTAAGCTTAAGCGTACCTTTATGGTTGTTTGAGCTGGTTATGTTGTGACTGCTGACTACGGATTCATCAACAAGAGTTTAACGAACACATCAAGACTCAATGGAGAAGTTGAAGAATTCAAGAAATCAAGAACTACATCTGGTTAGTACTTCATTGTATATTATTTGGATCCATATGTAAATTGATTTGTCACTAAAATTGACAAAGGGGGAGATTGTTAAGACATTGTCTGGTCAAACCCACTAGCGTTGGTATGTCAAGCTAGTTGTCAGTTTTAGGTGTTAAAAGTCAATTCTTGATTTAGCCTACTAGAGTTTAGATTTCGGAAATGGGATATAGACAAAGTAGTAGAAACCTTGAAGACGAAGACTGTGAAGACAAAGAAGACATCAATTATTCTTCATCGATAAAAGGTTAGTAGGAGTTATGACTTTATGGATATTCTTCTATTTCTACTTCATCTATTCTTTCGAAATATAGTCGACTACTTTAGTAGTGATAATAGCGATTGAGATCGTGTTCTTGTTTAACATGGCCTTGTGTCATGACCAGTAGTTTGATCCCACAAATTACTGTGAGTACAAGAATGTATGAGACAAATTTGGTGCCATATGCCCATTGCAATGGTTTGCTTGCAAACTGTTAATTGGATATGGATGAATCTAAAGGAGTACTCTTGAGCAAAGAGTCCATGGATCACAGCTGAGGACGTTCTCACGTCTAAGTTCTGGCTCATCCCAGTACTTCCAGCGGAATCCAGATTTGACGAAATCTGACAGGCGGACGGTTCACGAACCGGTTTGCGTACCAGAAACTCGGAAATTCCCTGAGTTTAGATGGCTATTTTGTTCACGTACCAGTACGTGAACCTCTGGCGCTAGCTGACTTACTGGTGTCAGATTTAGTGAATATTCTCCTAGAATTTCACTCTGAGTCAAATTCCAAACTCCTTTATCTCTTTGATGGACTTGTGTAAAACATAAATACCTTTTGTGTTCCATCTAACGATCCTCCATGAGTCAATAAGATAAGATTATCTCTGGTCTGTTGGATTAATATCTTGAAGTGTTTTTGAGCTAACAAAACACTTGGCAGATAATTCTAAAAAGAATTCCAATTGAGATTAATCTCTAATTACTTGGTTGTCAAGTTTAGGGTTTCATTAACTTGTGGGACAAGTAATTGATTGCTTAATTCCAAAGCAACCTATCATATTGAGTGCTATAAATAGAGGTGTCTACGGACAGATACTGCAAGCATCAAGCATACGTGAAGGTCCTTAGGGAAGGTAACGTAAACTCTTTTCACTTCGGTGAATGCTTGTTGTGGTGTAGTCATCCTCTATAGGTTGCAGCTCCTTTTGGGAACTCTCTACGACTATAAAGACTTCCTTAGAGAGTTGGGAAGCACATGTAGGAGATTGAAACCATCTTTGGTTGAAATCGGATTAACCTGTAACCTTGGTAACCTGATTACGTTCTTGTATATTCTAAAGTCCGTCTCTTCTGATATACGGCTATTCAAGAACTGAAACTTTACTCAACAAGGTTGGAAAGGTAGCAACGCACGGCTGCACTCGGTGTTGTAAGACCTAGTTAGCTCCGGTTATACAAGTTTCTTAAGTGGTTCTTCGTGTATAACTGAGGTAGATTCGGATTGGGCATTGCTTACTCGGTTTGCTTGTCAGCCCCGATTCAAGAAGTAGATTTCCGTATGACATGGATTTAACAATCCGAAGGAAGTCATCTTGTGTATGGTAAACTGAAGAGGACAGTTACACCATACATCAACAGTTTTGTCTAAAAGCCAGTATTGCTGACACAAGCCTTTGGCATCGGTCAAAGAAACTCCTAGGCATGTAACGGACGTCAGCAAGGGGAATCAAGTGCGTGACGATCAGTGGGGATCCAGAGACGTAAGGAAGGCGACAGTAGCCAATTCGCTTGGAGGGCTTGAGTTGGTCTCTGCTACATCTCAGACCGAAGTCTTATAGTAGGCTAGTGTTTGTAGTCAGTTTGTACTGGGCGGTGTTCAAACTGGACGAGGTCCCGAGGTTTTTCTGCAAGGCAGTTTCCTCGTTAAAAAAACGTTTGGTGTCTTGTGTGCTTTTACTTTCTGCATTATAACTCTGATTTATAATTAAAGCACCAAGTAGTACGTTATTGCCTAACTGTCGAGATTACTCCAGTTAGAGGTTTGGATATTGATTTTTGACATCGTCCAGACTTTAACCATAAGACTCACGAGCCAAAACGAAAAGTTGGTAGTATTTTGGTACCCCTCCTTTTTCACCGAGGACACCGAGTAAAGAATCTGAAGAAAGGGATTCGGACCCTGCCTCAAAGGACCGAAGCCCCAGAGCCATCTTCGGAGTACCGCCGAAGGAACCGCCTTACTCGACAAGGACTCACACCACCACGATTGAGTCCATTGTCTTATTAGCTGTAAACCACCCAAGCTCGGCCTATATAAGGCGAGCTTGGAAAACATTGTAGGGGTTGGAATTTTTGGGTGTAACCTAAGTGGCGAGATAGGGATTAGGTTTGTATCTCCTCTAGCTTCTTAGGATCATATCCTTGTAGCAATAAAACAGAAGTATAATCTATTACACACTTTATCCTTTGATTAATGTCTTTTTACATGTTTTCGGTATTGTTCTTGAGGTCTTCGCACCTTGTATAATGTTTAAGTAACTGTGTGTGTGAGTTTGAGATCTGTGGGCTATGGAACATGATGCACATATGTAGATTTTATACTCATACAAGGAAGTTGAGAAGAAGTTGAGCATTTATGAGCGGTCAGAAAGGTCATATTGTCAGAGTTGACTCGTTGACTTAGTGGAAGTCACGTCAGCAATTCTTATCCATAAGAAGGCTAGTTCGCTGTAGAAGAAGAAAGGGAAAGTAAGGTCGCCGAACATGCTCGTCGGCGAAAGAGGACAAATAGCTGTCAGTCGTAGGGTTTTCTGTATTAGCTGTTATCTTCTATGTAAAATGTCTAAAAGGAGAGATCCCCTCTTGAGTAAGGGGTTGAAAGAATTTAGTATGGTTTAGGGAGAGGAAAAGTGGTGCAATCTACTTGCTCTCACTAGCCCAGCACTGAGTAGTAGTGTTCTTGGGTGAGATTAACTTAGCAAATTCTTGTAAGGTGAGTGATGTACTTAAACCTAATATAGTGGATTCTCTTGGATGTACTCTTATAATCTTGGAAGGGGAACCAAGTAAATGACTGTCTGGAATCTTTAACCTTTCTCTTTACTTTGACATTATGTTGTGTGAAACATGAATAGATTATTTGGGTGTACTGTGTAAGATCTCTCTATGAGATTTTGCACAGTTACACAGGTTTAAGGGTCTGACATATCTATACTGCAACAATCAGGCCTCTAGTACCGTGGAGGTGCAAATGAAGTTCTGATCAGCAACATGTCCATATTGCTCCTAAAAGATCCATGCATATCTGGTATTAACACATGAAGATTGCTATGGGTAAAAAAATAAATACTGGTTCTGTAATGGTGGTGATTTGCTTATCTAGAGTATAAGAATTAATAATCTCTATCTTGGCCACGCTCTATATAAGATGCCCTTGTCTGTTAGACATCATTTTATGTTGAAATTTTTAGTAAAACAGGAAAGAATGTCAGCAGTATTTTTCCTTTTGTCCTGGAAAATTGAGATTGAAGGCAATCACATGACCATGGACCGACTCATCAGCCTGGAGGCGACAGCCGCACCATTTGATAATGGTCCTGGAGTCCTAAACGTACAAATAGGTCCATGAACTTTTTACACCGTGGGATTACAATTTTGCCTGTTTTTCTTAGGGGCTATGGTGTTTTAATGGGGACTATGATGAATAAAACAAAATAAGGTTATAGAAAAGTAAAATGAAGCTACCCACTAGTAAAGTAATTAATTTTCATTACTGTATTTAATTATTAAAAATAATTTTTATAATTAAAATTAAACTTTCATTATTATTATTATTTAGTAATTAAATTTTATTAAATTAGATTGACTTAATACTTAGATTGTGAGTTTCAATTTCTTTTTCTTGTGAGAGGGAACAAGGAGAGTTCAAGGGGGAAAACAAGGGTTTTTGTGAAATGAGTGATATGGATGATACAAGTGAATCATGTCCTAAATTCAAGTTGGTGAAATTTCTTGTGTTGTAGATGAATCATGGTTTAGTAATAGCATGGATGAAGTCGAATTAGATCATTTGCATGATCCTTCTCGCCATTTTAACGAAGAACACGAAGCTCTTGATTATGAAGATTATGAAGACCCTCTTCAGCCAATCAAAGACAAAAACAACTCAAAAGAAGAAGCTATATCTTACAACAGCGAGGTAAGTGTCTACAGAAGTGGTGATTGTTTGTTAAATTCGTCCAATCTACAAGAACTTGAAGATGGAAAAACCCAGAGTCGTCATCGTAATTGATGAAAACGAAAACAACTTTTCATATTTAAAGGTGGAAACTTTAATTAAGTCTTAGTTGTCCTATAAAGTATAACAATGACGACTTATTCCTTGCGCCATTTGAGTAGTTTCACCAAAGTCGTATTTGTTATATGCTGGAATACAATGACGACTTTCTTCTGCCAATTCCCTAGTCTCCTTAAAGTCGTTATTGTTGTATAGAGGAAAACACTGACGACTTTATCCTTGAGGCAATTTACAAGTCTCAGAAAAGTCGTCATTTCTCTTGCACAAAAACGTTTACAATTTTGTCCAGTGAAAAACCACCTCTCTGTTCCATTTTTGACGAAAATCGTCACCTTATTATCTGAACAACAATAAAGATTTTCTGGAGCATAGAAAAATCGTTATCCTATGAAGCACAAGACAATGACGATTTTGTGAACTGAAACAATGACTTTTCTGTTTTGTTTCTAGGTAGTCATTAACGCGGCTCGAGGATCAACTTAAAGGCATCGAAATTAAAGGCCCTGATACTTCTTACCACTACATTACTGATTGGTATGTTTCCATCCTTTTATTGGTTTATGATTTTAAGTTATACAAATTGGTTTCTAAGTTTTCTAATTTGCGAAATGTAGACATGGGCCGATAAACATGAGGCTAAGGATTGGGCTATTGAAAAGGCAAAAGAAATCAATTGTGTGGTTCTTCAAAATGGGCAAGTCACTAAGACAAGATTTGAAATGATATGAGAGAGAGGAGGTGAGTATAAAAGTCATAAGGCAAAGGATTATAAGTACGAGAAGAAGTCATCGAGAAGGACCTACAAGCGTAATACACACAAGTGTGGTTGCCTATTCAAGATGGTATTCAACAAGAACGAAGACGGTAGATTTAAATTGAAGGGTGTTGTTTGCGGTTGGCACAACCATAAGGATAATGAAACCCTTATTGGACATCCATATGTTGCCAGGTTGAAACCACCTGAAGTTGAGGTTGTAAATCTCATGAAAGGAAGTAGACCACTCAAGATCCTCAACACGATTAAACAAACGTTTAAGGGTAATTTGTCTTCAATATCTACAATCTACTCGGCCCAAACAACTTTGAAGAAGAAGGAATGGAATGGAAGATTAATTATGCAACAATCCGCTTGGTTAACTGCTCAACAAAATTATGTGTTTCGAACGGAGGAATTGCCGAACCAACATGTCACACATATCTTTCTTGCGTATCCACGTATGGTTCAATTGGCTCAGAGCTTTTACCCCGTTTTGATGATGGATTGTAACTACAAAACCAATAGATACAATATGCCATTGTTAAATATTGTGGGTCATACTTTGGATAAACAACCATTCACTGTGGCTTGGTGTTTTATGGAACACGAAACTGAATTAGACTATATTTGGGCGCTAGAACAAGTGAGATTGATATACCGAGAAAAAGAAACTCCAAGTATCATTGTCACCGATAGAGATCTTGCTTTGATGAATGCCGTTAAAGTAGTTTTTCCCGAAGCTCAAATTTTTCTTTGTTCATGGCACATCCAAGAAAATGTCCAAAACGAAGAAACATTTCCAAAAACCAAAGGCTCCGAAGGGTTGTGAGCGTTCGGAGGAGGAAGATAAACGTAGGAGTAAATTGTCCAAAGAAAAACTCAAGGAGGAGAAGAGGAAAGAAGATTAAAAGTACGAAGATGATGGGGAGAAATTCAAAGAATTCATAAAAGCCTGGGATGACTTGGTTCATTCGATGACAATAGAAGAGTATATTTCTAATTATAAGAAATGGGTTGATGAGTGGAGCCCCAACTATAAGAAAGCCGTAGACTATTGCATAGATTCATGGTTACATGAGCACCATCAAAAATTTGTGTATGCATGGACCTACAAGTACAAGCACTTTAAAAACGAGGCTACAAGTATGGTGGATGGAGCTCATGGTCGATTGAAGACAATCCTACAAGTGAGTAATAGTGGGGTTGTTACCGTGCAACAAGCTATCCATGAGTACACCCTAGATGAGATCCGTAGGATTGAGAAGCAAATGGAGAGAAGTAAGAATGAGTTTTTACTTAAATATTCGGATTATAAAGATTTTCTTATAGGTATAACTTACTACGTGTCACATTGGGCAATAAGATGGATGATGAATGAACTAGAGTACTTTGAGAAGAACAAGAATAATCCTAGCGAGAAAGTTTGTAGATGTAGGACCATGGAGGCTATTGGTCTTCCATGCCTTCATCGACTTGTTAAGTATCTTGCTAGTGGGATGATTCCCATTGAGGCCATTGATCCATTTTGGAGGCACCTTTCATTTATTCCTAGGCGTACGGATGCCGATGATAAATCGTGGTTGGAAACCGAATTACATCAAGAAATGTTGAGATATACCCCTCATTGAATCGACCTCAAAGGAAAATATTGAAGGATGAAATATTGCCAAGCATTCGGAGACATTTAAAGTTAAGTAAAGAACCAATCAAGCAACAAGCGCCGGGTAGGCCAAGCACCGCAACTTCAATGGCTCAAATAAGGAAAGAAATAAAACACGCGAAGAGTTGTGTGAGAGACCCTATACTTAATGAGCATGTCCAATCCGAATACAATGCGGGAGAGAATCCGGTTGTTCTAAAGAAAAGGGGTCGTCCGAGCAAAGATTTAGCCGAATCAAGTGAAGCAACAAAACGACAAGTTCTTCCAAAGGGTTCATTGCAAGAGAGTGTAGGAAGTGCAAGCTCGGTTGTTGAGCCATTGGGTGTGTCCCAACAAAGCCAATCAAGCGGACCAACCAAGATAGAAAGGTACATGAAACAACAAAGCCATTGGGTGTGTACTCATCAGTCATCTCATATCCATGTTCCGCAGCATCCCAAAAACCAGTGTAAACCTCCATTGTATGCCTCTATTCCAATGATCATTTTTAGGCTCAGGATCATAAGCCACATCAATATGCTTCTCGTCGCTGCTGCAATCACTCCTAACAACTTTGAAGTTCGCTGGCTCATCAGTCTCCTCGGGACCTTCTTGTTTAAACCCTAGTTGTCGTCTTACTCTATGCGGATTGTACATTGTATATCCTAAGGGATGGAACAAATGACCATAGTAAAAGTTGTGTCGTTTCCTCTCTTTAACATTCAACCCAAGCTCTCGGTCTTCTTTGTAAGGGTCAAAAGTTACCTTATCGGCAGGCCACGTGTCCAGTTTCTCACGGACTTCAAACATCCATTATGTGTCCGCTCTTTTACCCTTTTCTTGGTTTCCAGTGAATATGTACATGTTACCTCTTGGGTGGCCTCGTACCCAATTTTCATTAGGTTTCCAATTGGGATGGAATTTCATCAACTTTGGAAAATGATCATATATCCACACCTATAATGGAATCAATGAAACTAGAATCAGAAATTGATTTGATAAAAACTCAACAAGAAAAACAAACACGCAAGAAATGTTTACCTGTAATAGAGCCAAATTCCCATTAATTTGAGCGGTGTGGGACATTGAAGCCTTTCTCAACTCTGTGTTCAAGTGTGATACAACGGCAATCGCCCACGAGTACTCAGGTACCTCATCCAAAGGGTGCAATAGCTGGACTAAGTTGGCATTGACCCTATTTCCTAGTGATGAAGGGAAGATAACTTTTGCTAGGATATACAACAAGTAAGCTGCCGCAGTACCTTTGATCACTTTTGATAGGTGTCTAAAACACCTCTCTAAGAATATCTATGATTATGCTTTCTTTGCTAAATTTCTTGTAAAAGTTGCATTTTATGTTTTCTTTTGCATTTTGTAGCTATTGTGGAGTCATGTGACAATAAAGGAGCAATTAGGAGCTAAAAGCATTGTGTGGCAACAACGGAGTTGGTGGACAGGAAGCTAGAGAACCACAGGTCTCTGAAGTGGCAAAAGATAAATTACTGGAGCAGACGCAATGCTCTACTCAGGGCAGCCACTGGAGTTCAGTTAACAAAAGGCTGGAGCACCAGACTTTGGATCAGGGCGACCGAACTCTTTTAAATCCCAAAACCAGGTCGAGTTCAGCATGTATTTCACAGCTGCAGTTTCTCATCGAATTTAGGCACTTCAGCTGCACCAAGACCAGTCCAAAGCCATGGTTCGATGCTGGTTCAATGAGGATTCAGAGGTTAACGCAAGATCTCGCAGCTCACAAGGAGAAGGGTTCAGTGGTTCCAGCCAAGTTTGGGTTCAGTTGTGACCGAGACAAATGAGGGAAGAAGGATGCAGTCAACAACCAGTTCCTTACCAAGTTCCAGTCGTCGGCTAGCCAAGGTTCTGGTTAGTATTTTTGACAGGATTTCACGAGATTTCGAAGGCAGAGACACGGGAATGGGTATGAGAGTTTGGATTGAAGTCTGTACAGTTGGTGACCTAGAGAACATGAGAGGGACTGCTGCCATTGCAGTAGCTTATTTGATGAAATTGACTTAGCTTTTAGACCTGTGGATGATTTAGATCAATGGGTGTGTGTTGAATGTATGTATGTTACAGGGAAGGAGATTTTACAAGGGTTACGAGTACAGATTGAACTCATCTCTGGCAACATCATTCACGCCTATTAACTGTTTGCTAAAAGGTCTGAACGGCTAGTTCTAAGCTGAGCCATCTGTGTTGCTGCCAAGAAGAATAACAGAGATTGGCCATCGGTTCTGGTGGGTTTTTGAGCATGGTTCTGGTGGATATACAGCAGGCAACAAGGACTCCAAGTGACGGGTTCAAGATTGAGATGGTTTGGGTCCAATTCTGGCCTGACAGCAAGGGTAACTGTGGTTCCTGCCTTTGGATTTGATTGAAACAGTAAGGGTGGAGATTGAGAGCTATTTTTAGAAGTTGTGAAGAATATTGGTTTGCTGGGTTTCTGTGGGTTTTGCGGCAAGAAACTGAGGCTATAAAAGAAGAAAACTAGGGCATATCTCAGATGATCCCTCGACTGCGCTTCCGCCTCCAGTACTACCTCTCCACAGAGAGGAGCTTTTGCTCCTCTTCTGTCTCCACCACCAGTCCCTACACCATCCTTGATACCACCTGCCACTCTCCATCACCACCATCCACAGCAGTTCCACCTTCACCACCACACAGCAGCAACAACTCTGCAGCATCCTTCCATCCACAACAGCAGCATCCTTGCGACACTATCCTGCCATCACCACCAGTTCATCACCACCAGCTCAAGGAGGTCGCTGTCCACTACCACCGGGCCACACACCAACAAGGAGAGAAGGCCTAGAACCCTCACACAAGAAGCAGCATCAAAGGACATCAGCACCATAACTCTTGGTTTGCTGTTTGGTTTGAACTTTCAGTTGTTTATTTGTTTGAAGTGCTTAATCTTTATATTGCCATGAACTCCGTTGTGATGTGTAGCTAATAATTCGTATTGGTTATGGGATGTAATTGGATGTCTCAAACATATTAATCAATCTGGCTGGTCAATTGTTGTTATTCATGAAATCTCTTGTCGTTCATATTCTACTGTGTTTAATAATTGCATGATTGATGTATTGCAATATGATTGCTCTCTTATTTGTTTAAATTGCAAATTGAATGAATATGAAAGTATGTCTACAGCTAGACTAGGGTTTTGAGATACGAAATAGTCAATGAATCCTGTCACAAGTAGCACAATATGATTTCGAAAGTGGTGATAGCTTTTAGAAATAATATGTAGAAGCTTGACCTATGTTGAATAATTTTACTATTGCATAGATTAGCCTAATTCATAGAACCTAAAGCTCTTGGAGAGTTGAACTTGATTGCACATTGCGTTGAGTTATTCTCTGAGTAGTATTTGCACATTCATCGTTATGGTGTGCAATGATATAAGGAATTTACCGGAGTACACTCTCGATGGGGTACTCTAGGGCTCTTGGTATGAGAAAGATTGAATGTTAACTTTGATCGATTGATGAACATGTTTGGTGATTGAAGATGAAACCCTTAACCAGTATTTATTCTCTCTGAATTCTATTTTTATTTACTTGTTACGTTTTTATTTTATTCGCACAACAAAAATCCCCCCCTCTGGTTACTCATAAGTTTACAACACAACTGATAAACCATATCTCTCTCTGTGGAACGAACTCATTCTTGCTACTGTGCTTAATCCATATTTAGTGAAGTAAGAATATTATATTTGTGCGGTTTCGACACGCATCAGTACCACTGATTGATTTCGTATCAAGTGGTATCAGAGCCGTGTTATGACTCTTACGGGATGGTTGTGGTGCATGGTCTCAACACGGTTTCAGTATACGAAATCAGGAGTATCGACTAAAGTATTACAAGACACAAGAAAACCTAGAGAAAGTTATTTTAAGAAGACGGGAGGAACATAAGAAAGTAAACAGTTAACCGATGCAGAGAAGATTGCGCAACTGGAATTACAAGTCCGAACCCTAACAAAACAGTTACAGAAGCAAAGCTCAATAAGTCACAAAAATTCCACTGGTAAACCACCTAAGAATAAGAGAGAAGGAGGTGAAGACAATATTTCAGAAGGAGAAGAAACTCCAAACCGGAACCCATATGGAGGTTTGAAGATTGAAGTCAAGCTTGAAATCTCAGATTATGACGGAACAATAGATGCGAAGAAGTTGGACAGATGGCTTTATAAGCTGGAGAATTATTACACTGTCCACCAATTTATTGAGTCTCAAAAGATCACTTTTGCTAGTCTTAATCTATCACATCATGCACTAATTTGGTTGAAAACTTATAAGAAGAAGCAAGAGGCAGAAGCTATGACTTGGCCGCAGTTTAAAATACTTATGAGGAAGTACTTTTATCCTGTTGGTTATGCAGAAGAAAGGTGGTACAAGTGGCAACATCTTCAACAAAGATACAACCAAAGTGTACAAGAATACACTACTGAGTTCTATTATCATGCTTTGATGTTAGAATTAGATATTGACAATGATGAACTTTTTCGAAAGTATCTAGGAGGACTACTTGATTACATAAGGGGAGAGTTAAAACTCTTCAATGTAACAGACATCGAAGATGCTACGATAAAAGCAACTACAGTAGAATCCAAGAATAAGAGTACTAGCAGAGGAAATACAAGAGGAGAAGAGAAGAATCCCAGAACAAGTCGAAGTAGAAGTTCACAGCCTGAACAGGAAGAGAAGGTATATGAACATTGTAAGAAAAAGGGACATCTCAAAGACATATGCTGGAATCTACACCCACATCTTAAACCAAGAAGGTTGCGTGAAATAGATGAACAACGATCTCACAGAAAGACCACTATGATAGCAGAAGCAGAAGTAGAAGAGATACCTGAGATAGAACAAGAAGATCCTAAACTTGCATTAATGCTAGGTTGTGTTGAAAAAGAATTAGTGGATCTAGAAGAAGAATTGTTTCATGTGAAGATTCAAGTAAAACAAAGTGTTATTGATGTCATAATCGACCCTGGAAGTCAGAAGAACTTAATTTCAGAAAAGTTAGTTAAACAAATGGGGCTTGCAACTACAATCCACCCTAAACCCTATACATTGGGTTGGATACAGAAAGATACAGAGTTGCAAGTAACAACTCAGTGTAAATTCAAGTTTGCCATCACTGAGAAATACATTGATGAGGTAGTATGTGATGTACTGCCATTAGATGTGGCTCAAGTAATTCTAGGAAATCCCTATTTGTGGAAACATGATGCTATTCTCTATCACAAGGAAAGAATATATCGATTTAAGAAATATGGGAAAGAATATCGCATACAAGCAAGCAAGAGTTCTTTACGCATGAAAATAGTAACCACAAATCAGGTGAAAAGATTGATTAATGCTTGTGGTTAGTTTGCCTTATTACTTATCAGACCAGTTGTAGAAGAAGCTAGGAGAATCACTCTACATGCTTCACTTTCGTTAACTCAAGAAAGTGACATAGACACTATTAAGAAGAAGTTTGCAGCCTTGTTCAAGCTAGGAGGAAACAATTATTCCATCAAAGCGAGAAGTTGAACATATTACTCTTATTGGGGATGGTTCTCTACCTAACTTGAGTTTATATAGAACTTCTATACTAGCCAGACGTGAGCAAAGTCTGAGAAGGAGTTTAATCTCTGAGAAGTAATAAAGAAGAAGATTAAGCTAAGTATTCGTTATTGTGTTTGATTTCTCTTTTATTTTATCGTTTACACTCTTCCATCAGTTCAAACTCTAGGTACCACTGATTGATTTCGTATCAGGTTCCCAACTTGATATTCTGCGTGCATCTTCCTGTCATGTTTCCTGAGGTGCTCAACTCTTCAATAATATGAATGACTAACAAACTTCATTTTGTTGGAGAGCAGGCATACATCATCTTTGAGATTTCAACGCGTGAATATGCAAATACAAAGTTTGAGGCATTCACCCCTATTAAAGAGGACGATGAGGAAGATGGAGAAGGAGATAGTGTCTACAGAAGAAGCACTGT
>JAJJMA010133599.1:0-14833 GCA_023529015.1 Papaver nudicaule
CACCTTTTATATGAAAAATAGCTAAAGAAAGTGTAATCAATAAATGTTTAGAGAGGTGTTTTAAGACACCTATCAAATTCCCCCCACACTTAGACTTTGCTAGTCCTCGAGCAAATTAAAATAACAAAAGAAAATAAAATCCTAACTCACTGTCGCAGGAATCGCGGCTGCACTTAGCACATGCAACATGCCTTTGAACCTCTATACGTCTACAGAGGACGAGTGTTGTCTCGTGAGGGCTTACTTAACTAGAGGTATACCCACAAAACCTGACTCCAAATCCTAGCTACTTGTGAACGATTGAGGAAAGACACTAAACAACCTACTTAGTTAGCATGCGGTGGCTCTTCAGATATAGGAATCATTTAGCCTTCTGTATCCATGGACATTCATATAAGATTCACAACTCTACTCAGATGATCTCTAAACTTTTTCGTACAATCGATGCTAAAATGACTCGGAATTTATCAACTCAAATTACTGATGGTAGATTATAGAAGATGGATGGAATAGTGATGGTGCGGTATGCTATAAAAGTGGCTGGTGTTTCCCACATCTGTCTGAAATCAGTGCATGAATGAATCATATGGAGTGAGATACTGGTGAACTTTAATATTAATTTTAACCGGTATGTACAAGGGTCGAGCGGTCTTCCAAATCTACATCAACCACTGTTATATTACAGTGCACCAGTGGCTGATTTGGTCGGTCATTATCCATAATTACATATCAACCCACTGGTATATACAAGGGTCCCAGCAGGTTGAATCCGGTAGGTCAATTGGTCGGTCTCTTTTTTCGTTTTTCTTCAATTTTTCAAAAAAAAAATTCAAAATTTTTTTTTCCGTTTTTTTTTTATTATTATTATTTAAGTATCTCAAAACCATCATCTTAGCGGCGATAACAAGTCGATTATGGGGCCCACCAAATTACTTCGAGACAAAAATGCAAAATTAAAAAGAAAGCAATATGGTTACGACTTATTCCGAGGCAAAGTTACATAAAGTTCGTAATAGAGAAGAGATCATCATGCTATTTCTAACACCTGAGTTATGCGTTCAAACATGAATAAACCATTCGCGGGCCCACCAATTCCTATAGTTAAAGAGTTAACGTTTCCATCTACTTAGAATGGTCAGTGTTCGTCCTAAATAATTCACAAGTTTCTCGAATTTGGAGTCTTATTTACAATCATACAACATACAAAATTTTCAATTTCCTACCCCCCAACTTAAATCTAACATTGTCTCAATGTTTAAAGAGCTATTCCAAAAAGATAATTCAAGTTAGAAAGATAGTACCTGGGTACCTCGATGGTCAATCAAGGTAAACTGGGTCCTCCAGAGGGACCTCCTCAACATCCTTAGTGGGAGCAATCTCTAAAAATGGTTTCAGTGTCTGGCCGTTGACCTTAAAAGAACTCCTACCATCTTATGTCTCAATTTCAATAGCACCATGAGGAAAAACTGTTCGAACAATATAGGGACCTGTCCACCGAGAACGCAACTTCCCGGGAAATAGATGCAAACGAGTATCATACAGAAGAACTTTTTGACCTGGAGAAAATGACTTCCTTAAAATGTTACGATCATGTACAAGTTTCATTTTGTTTTTATACTCCCTAGCACTCTCATATGCATCTGCCCTAATCTCTTCCAATACATTGAGCTGGAGCTTCCTGTGAGCTCCTGCCTTATCCAGAGAAAAATTAAGCTGCTTGACAGCCCAATATGCTCTGTGTTCTAATTCGACAGGTAGGTGGCATGCCTTGCCATATACTAGGCGATAAGGTGACATTCCGATCGGGGTCTTAAACGCTGTACGGTAAGCCCACAAGGCATCAGTAAGCCTCAGGGACCAGTCTTTCCTGTTAGGATTGGTTATTTTCTCTAAAATACGTTTAATCTCCCTGTTGGAGACCTCTACCTGACCACTAGTCTGTGGGTGATATGGGGTTGCTACTTTGTGAGTGATACCATATTTCTTCATTAAAAATGCAAACGTTCTATTACAAAAGTGTGAACCTCCATCACTAATTATAGCTCGCAGTGTGCCAAAACGTGCAAATATGTTCTCTTTCAAAAATTCGACCACAATCTTGGTCGTTTGTTCTACACGGAACCGCGTCTACCCACTTAGACACGTAGTCTACAGCAACAAGGATGTAAAGATAACCAAAAGAAGTTGGAAATGGACCCATAAAATCAATGCCCCACACATCAAAGACCTCAATCACTAATATAGGGTTCAAGGGCATCATATTTCTACGGGAAATGGTACCTAACTTCTGGCAACGCTCACAAGCAAGAAAATAACTGTGGGTGTCCTTAAACAAAGAAGGCCAATAGAATCCAGACTGCAGAATCTTGGCTGCAGTCTTCTTAGAACTAAAATGACCCCCACAGGCCTGATCATGACAAAAGGAGATGATACTAGTTTGGTCACTCTCTGGTACACATCTCCTAATAATCTGATCGGGACAATACTTAAACAAGTAAGGATCGTCCCAAAAGAAGTGTTTTACCTCAGACAAAAACCTAGAATGGTCTTGTTTATTCCAATGATGAGGAATCCTACCAGTAACAAGATAGTTCACTATATTAGCAAACCAAGGTAGTTGGGAAACACTAAAAAGCTGTTCACTGCTATCCATCACAGGAGAGGGATCATCAGAGGCATCTACAACTAGCCTGGACAAATGGTCTGCTACTACATTCTCTGAACCCTTTTTGTCTCTAATCTCTAACCAAAATTCTTGTAACAAAAGGATCCACCTAATCAATCTAGGTTTGGTGTCCTTTTTAGACAAAAGGTATTTTAAAGCAGCATGATCGGTAAATATTACGACCTTAGAACCTAGAAGATAGGATCTAAACTTATCCAAGACAAACACAATGGCTAACAATTCCTTCTCTGTGGTTGTATAATTCAGCTGGGCAAACGATTCGAGAAAAAATCTCATAGAATAAAGGATTCTTAGGACTGTACAAGAGAATGGGAAGGCCGGCGTCCAACTGCTCGCCGGTAACTATAATCCGTCTATCGTTACAACCATGTTTAAGAACAAGATCGGGGGATAGAGTAACCATTTTATCAAACCCTGTACAAGGGAAAAGATCCATATCGAATCCAAGAAGTTTAGCCTTGTTCTCCCAACTAAGTTTGGGATCTATCATCTTCATAGGGGCAATCTTTCCTTCGGAAACAATGTTCTTCTTAGGGCCCTGAATACAACTGTTTTTGCCTGAAAAACACTGTACCGTCTCTGGGTACTTTCGTAGTGCTCGAGATCAAAATCGAACAAGACTATCCTAAACCAAGTCAATGGTCGTTCAAGTATTGCTTCGGTGACATAGAGGATAGAGGTTGATCTAGGGAGGGAAACAGTGAAAGAAACTTGAGATCAGGTTGAGTATGTGTGTTTCTGGGTGTGAGAGTTCAAGATCTCCGTCGTAAGAGTGACTGGAAATCTCGATTGAATTTTCAATTTCTTAATTTTAATTAGGGTTCAAACATCAATTTCGGGTATTAGGTCTCAAACATCAAATTGAAGTCTGTGTCATGCTAGATTGAAGGTTTGTTTCTATCTTTTCTTGGTAAAATCATAATTATGACATCGTTTCCTAGCTGTAGGTATGAATTAGATTCGGGGTTTATACATTCAGTTTTTTTTTTTTTTGTGTGTGAAAATGATGCTGAAATTCTTTGATGTTTGTAACATGTTTGTTAAAATGCCTGAGAGTGAAGAAAAAATTGAATGGTGATGTTTTTGTTCATATTTGTTTCTTCTTCAATTGTGGAAAAGAGTTCAAGATTAGTAGATCGAATTCTCGTTTTGCTGTGTATGGTCTTATTCCTTGGTATTTTTCTTATGATTGTTTGAAATTACTCCATATGGTAGGAGCTCTTTGTTCTGTGGAATCCTTTTACTGGTTGTTTGACGTCGCTGCAGTGACTAATTGTTGGTAGGCTTGGTGTTGCACACTGTGTAATATGAGTTGTTCCTAGTTTTATTGGTGCAGTTGTCGTGAAGCAGAGAGCATATGCCTGCACCATCATTTCTAGCTCAATGCCTGCACCATCATTTCTAGCTCAATGCAAATGCTGCATGGTTGGACCACTCATGCCGTTACAAATGTTCCTGAGAGGAATCTTAACTTCTCATCACTAGCTGTTGAGATTGTTCCTTCAGAGGTATCTTTTTTGCACACTCAGTTCACTGGTTATCCGACTGTGAACAATCTAACACTAGACTGCAAAGTCGCAGCGAAGATGTGATGCAAGACAAAATCCCTAAGGTGTGTTTGTTGTTTGTTGTACAGACTACAGCGTGCTCATCTTAACAAGTACGCAGAAAATGTGGAGTTGCTAGGTCTTGCCTTTTTTAAGGTATCCACGTAATGTTATGCCTCCCAGAATTAAGTTGTAAGAGATTCTTGTTTATAATTGTTCATTGAGTTGCTAGTGAACTGCATATTTGTTTTATGGCCAGTTACTTACAGTTTTACTATAAACATTGGCTATATGAAGTTTCTCACGATCAAGTTAGTCGAGTTGTTTAAGTTAGTCTTTAGTTCTCCTTGAGTTTTATAACATGTGCATTTGTTTATTCTGGTCTTTAATTGATTATGGAGTTGGACTTTCTTGGAAATGAAGAATTAACTAAATGAGGGTTATTGAATGAGGGTTATTAACGAAATCAAGGCGTCGGACGGATAATTGCGGCTGCATTACGGGTAGGTTTTCAAATATAAAGGAACTTCCAGAAAGGCGCCAAGAGGTGAAGCCATTGCAAGTGTTTTGCTTACATTTTTTTTTTTTTTTTGCTTTACAAATTCTTCGTCGATTTCTTTGGACGGGCGGCCCGTCCACCGTGTCAGCGGTCATCCAGTACCAAACCAAACCGAGAGAGAAACAGGAAGAACCACAAAATAGAGATGAAACGAAAATGGATGAAATGCTTTAAAAAAGAAAAAATTGAGATGAAGAAGCTTTCTTAAACGAAGAAATCATTGTTCTTGAACAAGGTAATTTTTTCTTTCTCTATCTTTACTTCACACCAAACCCCTGTCTCTTTCTTAATTGGCCGACTGTAAGGAGGCCTCTATAGGATGGTTGTACGAAATCTGTCAGTCCCGTTTTATTGCCACAACAAATTGAACACGAGTTTTTTTTCATGATTTCATCGAATTTCGATTAATTTTGATGAAACTTTCTCAAATTTTCATCACAATTCGATGTTTACAGTTAGGAATGTCATTAATTTCATTTAAATGACTGAAATCGAAAACACAAAACTGATAATTTGATCAAAAATCAAAAATCAAGAATGGTTCAATTTTTTAATAATTTGATCAAAAAAACCCTGATAACAAGCAATTAATACCCAATTTCTAAACAAAAACGAACTTAATCATAACCCTTTGACTAATTTAACATATTATAGGGTCTAATTACAAGTAATTTGATCATGTAAAGAAAACCGAACTAATCAAATCAATCAGAAAAACAGAGCTGTTCTTTCGCTATTCGGGAGAGACGACGGGTAAATGGGTTGGTTTAAATTCGAACCGGAACCATAAACGCAAAACCGTACCCGATCCAAATTGAGAAGAAGCTATTTCTACCCAAACGTCCCTTAACCGCCCTGCCGTTTCAGCTCGTTCCTTCAGTTCGGTTACAACTCAGTGAGTCAATTAGTCATACGGACCCTCTGAAATTTAATCTCTCAGTGTAACATCGGAATCAAGCAGAAATCTTGACAACAAAAAGAAGAATAATCAAAATTTTGAAGCACAAAATCAAATTACTGAATGAAAAGAATAGAAACTTACTTATTTGGGAATACAAAAGCAACAACTATCATTTTAACAAATCTACCTATTCCATTTTGCTGATTAGAGCTTGGAGCTAATTTGATGCGATTTCAAGTTCACAGAGTTCTTCTTATGTTTGTGAATAAAGGGGAAATAGAAAAGATTAGTAATGATTTAATGGGCATGATTTATAAATTGCTCTTTTGCTCTGTTATTAAATCAACAAAACCCATCAAATGAAACTGAGAAAATTACCATAATACCCTTAAAATTGTCTCACTCTGTCTATGCGACACGTGAAACAAAAGAAACAGCTGGTACACCGCATTTGATGGCTAATATGGCAGAAAGCATGTTATGCTGTATTGCTGTAGCATGGGTATATATACGAATATGAGGCTAGTCCAATTTTTTGCAATTTATCTTACTGTCATGTGAAAAGAAAGAGTATGAAATGGTGAAACACTGAAACCTCGATCTTTTGTCGCGGGTCGTCGGCCCCCACCGTGCAAACGGTTATCTAGTATATTGTCTGTATGAAATTCAGATCTCCTCATGCCGATAGTGACCATTCCGACGGTATCCATCAATTTTTCGTTTTTAATTTTTACCAAATGACAGAAACTAGGGCACATCTAAGATTTAGAATGCTTTCCGATTTTAATCAATCTTTCAATACTTCTATAATCCTTTCTTTGCTTTGTGGGTTTAATTTTGTAGTTGCATTTGGAATGAAATGGTATATAACATGCGATTCACGATTAATATACTTTATATAACGTTCTCAAAAATCAGTTTTGATGTTTTAATTTCCAATTTTGGTGCATTCCTCTAATGACTGTTGTATGTTTGCATCATTGTTTGTGTGAACTTTTTATTTTACAACTTAAATCTAATATTGAACTTTGAAATTTTTTGTATCAGTTTTGTTTTTATTCCTTTGTGCATCCAGAACATGAACTATAATTCATGATTTTTATTTGTCAAATAGTTTCAATATTGGAACCAGGGCAAATGATCAGTCATGGTTTGTGCAGTTGATCTTGAATAGTTGGGAAACAGGGCAAGGTAATACCACTGTATAGTGACATTGACAACCAAATCCTTTGTATTTTTTTCTCTTATATTGGTTCTTAGATTTCGTACGCAATTCATAATCGAACATTATTGTGGGAGCAGCCATTATCATCTAGAACATCAACGTATAACATCTGAATGTCCTTGGATCCTCAGTTATTTTTCCAAGTAATTTTGATTTTTTATATATCAAGGCATATGCATGGGTACCATGGAAGATTTATTAGATGTAGAAAATTTGTAAACAAATTAGAAATGTCTGCATGAAGTCAAGTTTGAGCTCGCATTGTTGAACAAAACTACTATATTAACATTTTGTTACTTCATTTTGCTCACAAGTAGTCATTCTTCATACTGAAACCCATGATTTCTTTGTTGTCTTTAGAGTTTTCATGTTCACTTTGCTTTTCATGATTTGGTAAAAGGTGTTGCATTTTCATTGCTAATATATGTGAATTTTGTATACTCTCACCACAGCTCTCCAGAGCTTCAAAAGGTGGGGCTAAAATCAATGAGAGATCAGTATTTGGTTTCATTCGTTTGTGTTCATAGATGGGGATGAAAATGTTGACAGATGCAATATCTTCATTCGTTTGTGTTGTTTGAAACACTTTTAGCTGACTGAGATTTTAGATTGAAAACTCAGTTCCCTTTCTTCCGGAGTGAGACCCAATAGTTGCCAGGAGGATTAATTTCCACTTAGTTTTACCAGGTCCATGAATTTCCACTTTAAACCAGGCAGAACTTGATACTAGATGTTTGCAAGCACTGAGTATTGAAATTCGGTAGCATTTTAAGGCCAATCCAAATGCAAGATTTGACAGGTAAAAAAGATGTCATCGACTGATTCCATATTTGTCTGACATAGTAGGCATGACCCATCAGGAGTGAGGCCTTTTGCAATAAAGTTATATTTTGTCACGTTAGTTAAGCATATGCTGCCACATTATGAAATTGATCTTTGTACGTAGGAATCTGATGCTGCCATAGCACTTTAAGAGTTCCACCAGCAATCTTTATTTGAGAAGTCAATTATAACAATCACCAACTGAGAAGCCAGGGGTTGATGCAGCTTTCCACTGAACCAAAGAAAATGGATAAGATGGATGGGGAGTTACCTATGATTGAAAGAAAGGCGCATATATAAGTCGTTCACTTCCTCAAATCAGCACAGCTTTGCAGGTACGTTCTCAGTATTATATCACTACAAAACTGTTTGTATATTTAAACTTAAATTGCATTTCTTCACAATCTCACATCTATTGCATGTTTATTCATTTTTTTGGTCTTTTTGTTTGACGAACTTTGCAGAGATTCTATTAAGAAAATCATTTGCTTTTCCGTGTAACATTGTAGATTGTAATGTATTTTGTAGGCACAAGAAATGACATTTTTATCTTTGAGCACCCTTTGACATTACTATGCATGAATCAACAGCTAGCCATCAAGTATGAAAAGCGTACGAGGTTTGCATGAATCTCTGATATAAAATGTTCCTTTAAGTATTTACTGAAATAGTATTTCAGTGTTGATGGTCTGAAACTTATGTTGATGGAAACACTGAGATATGAATGATTTAATATTCAATAGAGAAATTCAATAAGGATAAATTTCAGCAAGGAATATTTTGTATGTCTGTTATATATTGTTTTAAGATTACAGTCACCATCCGTAGTAGTAATATATATTCCATATATCATGTATTCAACAAATTCTGTAGATTGACAAGAAACGTCAAGCATATCAAAGAAACAGATCACAACACGAATTTTTTCGGATATCAATCTTTTGATGAACTAGCCGTGCATTGCACCTTCATGAAAGAGCAACAAATGTACTAACGGAAAATAAATGGCTCAAGGATTTCAATCTCATCCAAGATCGCAAATCGATATATCCCAAGAGGTGATTCTCTATCTCTATTTTATCTTTAAAGCAATCTTTGATTTTATGATTTAAGTTTCGTTAATTACAAAGTTAGTACTGTCTGATTAATAACTTGGGTTTTCTCAAAATGTTCAATTGATATGTGCAGTCCAATGGGTACTTCAAGATTCCGTGGATACTCCTCTTACAAGGCAAGTAACTAAACATAGTCTTATTTTCTGTTTCCCTTTCCTGTGGAAAAATGTTTCCAATGACGATCTTTTTACAACTCTGACATCTTTTTTTACATGCATTCCTTCCACCTTTTGTTTACATTACCATTCGTTTAAAGGGGTAGAGTGCATCTTAATTAGGCCTCATTTTGTGCGATTCCCGCAGAAAGATTAGTTGCGAGTTTGTGAGAAATCTGATTACAGGGGTGCTCAATGTAATACTTTTTTTTTTTTTTGGTCCCGTTTCAGTCGAGACGTGCTACAATGAGTATGGAAGCAATGGTAGAGACCTTGCAGCGCACAATTGAGAAATAGGTACGACATTTGTGTTGCTTATTCGAAACATAAAGCCCAAGGGTTAAATGTGCTCCATGTTTGATATTTCTTATACGCTTTTCTGTATATTTGCATAGATGTTTCCACGCTTTGGTACGGTGCTAATTGAGAACTTCTGTATTGACTAGGTGTATAAGTACATTTGTCCCTTTTTTCTTTTGGTTTTAGAACAAGAAACGCCTATAGCTATTGAAAATGGCTTCCTGTTTCAGTCAGTTAACCTTCAGATGTAGAGTCAGACTCATCATAACGGGAATAGTTTTGTTAGTCGGAGCAACAAAAAAATATCACCTCAATATTGTATTGAACTTCGGCAGCAATAGTGCGAAAAGACTTTACACCTTCAACTATACTAATAATTGTAGTTGATAGAACTCAGGTCTAAGTTGTTGTTTTTCCAAACTGTAAGTACATGTTCAGTAACTAATTACTAAGATAGAAATGTATATGTATTGAAGAGGTGGATCCAGAATGTATATTTACATATTTACTTTTCCAAAAAAAAGTACATCTACTGCTCTGTACATTTACATCCTAAAGCCACTTTAGTGGTTTATAGGAAAATGATTTACAGTTTCCCAAATTGACACTACGGATAGGGTTCAAAATTTTATTACGGGGTTGTTCGATGTGTAGGGATGAAAGCACGATTCAGAATTCTACATATATGTCATATGTGGTCTTCAAGGCATGATGATCATGTAAACAAATAACTGAAGGCTAACATGGAACTGTACAAGTGTGGTGCGAAGATATGTAATGTTAAACTCTGTTTTTCCTATTGTCTCCCAAAACGGAAAAGGAATTCAGTGTACAAGCATACTACCCGGTGCATACGCACCGGAAGTGTGTATGGGTTTGAAATACGCAAATGTTCGACCATAGACTGACATGTCTCAGTAAACGCATTCATTCAATGTACAATTGTCATGTACTCCATAAAATCTCCATAAATGTCGCTAAAAGAATAAGTCTCTCGGGTTCCGAAGATATTCATTTATATAAACGCATTCAATCTACAATTGTCACAGTAGTGAACTTTTCACCTTTTCAAAACCTAATGTGTTTCTGCACCCAAATGTTCTTTCAATATTTTAGCGGCAGTCTATGCAAGCCACCCAAACTGGAATAAAGAATCACATAATCTATAAACTAATTTAACTGTTTTTTGATGTATCACAATTGACATATATAATTATATAGAAACTTACCCTTGAACCCAGCAGTAATCGTTGATCCAGTGACAGTGAAGTTGTCTCGTTTGTGCTTCCAAAATATATTTACATTGTGTGTAGCATGTCTGCTTAGATTTTATGTTGCCTTTATTTTTCTCGATCATTAATCAGCACCTCCATCTATTGCTATGTAAAGCATCTATTTTTCCCGCAAAATCCATGATTTCATAAAGAGGTAATGATTATCAGGTTTTATGAATCTTTTACAACTGGTAGAAGGTATAACTTTCTGATGATTACATTCCCCTATTAGTATCATATCAATTCACTTGTGTTAGATCTATGCCATCGATCCCATTTCTTCAAAACATGCACCTCTGTTTGTAATTTGGTTTCTTCTGTAACTGTAAGTTCCATGATGGGATGAAAATATCCTTTTCCAGCAGATAATATAATAGTTGTGTATCGATATGGCCTAAAAATGAATCCCACGAATTCTGAATATAATTCAACCATGAAATACCACCTTTTGATTGAGTTAATAGTCAAAACCAATAGGATTGACCTCTTCAAAGTGAGAATTATTGTAACGAAACGTGGCCTGTAGACTTCATTCGTTTACCCACTCTATCCTTGCTTTCGGTGTGACGACTTCCGTAACAAAATCTCCACTTTATCTCTATTTCCAATTTCTTTTGTTACTGCAATATTTTCCCTCTGTCTTGACGTAGCATTTTTGCATTTGCATTTGCAATTGCAGTTTGGCACCTTAAACATGTGAGTTGTTATTAGAACTTTGATGTTTAGTGTCCGCGTGTTTATATTGCATCCTAAAAGATGTGTCTCTTAAAAGGTTGTGTAATAAATGGGTGTCTAACGCCTTTATGGATTTTGAAGAGATACCTAATATCAAATGTTTCTAAAACTGATTTGAAATATCACTTCCCAAGAGATGCGTCGCTTCATAAAGAGATTCTTAGATTTTAACTTGAAAGCTGATTCTGGGGCTTCAAAAAAATTGAAGCCCTCGACTTTTACTTCAAATGTCCAGCCGTTATTATAGGGGGCTGTCAAAAAATCGTGAAATGACTAAGTTATCCTTATACTAATTTATACTAATTCTTACCCAAATTTACCCCCACCCTAATTACAAACATAAATACTTATATCCCACACAAAAAAAATCAAAACCTAAAAATCAAAACATCAAAATTTCTCCCCTCTCTTCTCCTCTCTTACCTCTCTTTTCTTCACCATTTCCTCTCCACATTTCTCATTTTCGAGTTTTTGATCATGGATGGAACCAACACTGATGCAACAATGGAGCAGCAAAGGTAAGAATCCAAACCCACTCTTTTGTTATTGATTTTGGTGCTAAAACTAGGTAAGATTCACTCCATGAAAATCAAAAAACGAGTTCCAGAACTACTTACGTCTGGCTATTAGAGCCGTAAGTCCGCCTTACGTCTCGCATCTGAAGAACAGCTAGCCGTAAGTAGTTTGTTAGGTAAGCCATTAAAGCTTCAGATCCAAGCCGTAAGTTCAGTTTACTAGCCGTAAGTTAGTTACGTCTCATTTCGATACTTAAGTTACCAGCCGTAAGTCCGACGTATATAAAAAAATTTGTGTCGCTAGGTTACTAGCCGTAAGTACAAACTTAGCAGCCGTAAGTTTAGTTACGGCTGCATATCTATTTGGCTTAGTAGCCGTAAGTTACACTGACAACCATTTTTCTCACATTTCTCTGCCATATTTTGCGCTTCAGAGAACCAGAATCAAGTGTCGTGGTTGCACCAACTGAAATAATGCAAGTAGAGATTCCTGAATCCAGTGTTGTGATTGAACCAAATGAAACTAGCCAAGTTATTGAGGAACTTCCACAAGAAGGTGCAGAAAGGGAGTATCTTCCTGCCATAAGATCACCAATTCGTAATATTCTACCACTATTGGGTGATGACCCTGATCCTGGCCCCAGCTATATCCCTTGCACCTGTGACTTTGATGCACGACAAGTTCGTAATCTTCGACGCAAGAGAGTTGGTGAGGTGGACGACGTTCCTTGTCGCAATAGAATTTGTGTTGCAGTAGAACGTCTTCGTCCACTTGTCGAGGCCAATGGTGGACCGAGCTTTGAACTAATCCGCAGCCGAACGTGGTTTGGAACTGGAAATGTTAGTTGATTTTGATTATGTGTTGAGTACGGTTCTTCTTTTATATTATGTGTAAACCTAAACATCTATGGGTGAACCAATTATGTGTTTCAATGGTTGAATATTAGTAGTTGTATCATCTATATTTTGAAATTAGTAGTTATGTTGTATTTACTATTTACACCCGCAGAAACAACACATGCTCTCTTTTTGCACCCCAATTGGACACATGTGCGGAACACACGCGTGTGCAATAAAACCCTTAATAAAAAGGCAAAGGGGCTTCAAAATGTGATTCCTCTTCTTTTTTTTCTTCTTCTTCTTCTTCTACGCCTCATTTCTCTCTTTCTCTTCTTCTCTTATATTTCCTCGTCTCGCTTAATTGGCGATTACGAATACTTTCATCGGCGATTAAATTCTATAAAAGCATGACGAAGAAATCAAAACCAAAGGAGGGGGAAGAACAACCCACTCGACCAAGAGCGGTTTTCTCCGAAAACCCACCGCCACTATTACCACCTCCACTACAACCGCCTCAACAATTTCAATCCAACCCAGAAATGGTTTCCCAGAGGTAAGAATTGAAAACCCATCTCTCCGATTTCAATTTTTGTTGCTTAGATTAATTTTTAAAACTGAAACTAGGGCAAAATCGCGGTTACAGTGTTAGTTACGGCTACTTAGGTTTTCACGGTTGTAGCCGTAAGTTCCTTTAGTGAAACCAGAGTTGTATCGAAGGGTTAGTAGCCGTAAGTGGTAATTATCAGCCGTAAGTATAGTTACGTCGCCAAAAGTTTTTGACTTAACAGACGTAGGTACTCCTGTAACTTTTGGATACCGAATGTCAACTAGTTACGGCTACTAATTTCTTATAACTTGCAGCCGTAAGTTACTTACGCCGTCTTTCAATAGGGGCATTAGTAGCCGTAGGTTAGTTACGTTTTGCTTCTTCAACCCTTATGTAGCCGTAAGTAGTAATTTATTTCCTTGGTTCTGTTGTTTCAAACAGTCGTTGTTCACCACATGTTTACCACAGGCGGAAGAAAAAGGGAGCTAATGATCTGACCCCTGTTGCTTCCCCCCCCCCAGCTCGTGGGGGTGTTAATTTGCACGCCGGCAACAGAGGTGCAAGGGTAGGCCTGGTAGGTGAGGGAGGAAGTGGGAGCGGTGAACATATTTTGGAGGATGCTGTAGTTTCTGAGGAACCACCACCAGCACAAGCTAGCTCACCTCAACATCCAGCACAAGCAAGCTCGTCTCAACATGTAGCACAAGCTAGCTCGCCTCAACAGCCACCACAAGCAAGCTCGTCTCAACATGTAGCACAAGCTAGCTCGTCTCAACAGCCACCACAAGCAAACGAAAGTAAGAAAGCTAAAAAAGCTGGACCTAGACACCAAAATATTCCAAATGACGGGTTTTTACCAGCAAAGGACGACGACAGACGTTGGGGGTGAGGCAGAGGATCCAACTGTGTTAATTGGTTACGAGCATTCGTGGGCCGCACAAGTTTGTAAGCAAGCGGTATGAATCAATACTTTTCCCACTTTACTATAATCTTACTTTCAAAATCTAAAATTGAAATGTTTTGTATTTAGGATCATAAAGGTGCAGTTCAGCTTTTGAAGCACCAAAAGGCTGGGGTTTGGTCCATTAATGAAGAATCACCAAAGGTTAAGAAACTGGTTCAGGCTTCAGCATTGTGGCCTGGCATTGAGAATTCTCAGGTTGTCCATGACAGTATTGTGACTGCCGCTTTGAGAGAGAGATATTATCCTGAAACCGACACCTTTCATTTTGGATTCGGCGAGATGACTCTCCTCTTGGACGATATGTGGTCCATTGCCCGCCTCCAAAATGAAGGCAAAGCGGTTCACGAAGGGTACAGTGAAAGGATGGCTTGGCCAAAACTGTATGAACTATGTTTCGACACTCTTGGGTGGAACAAATCCAAATCTGAGGAGGAATTCCATATTGCATCAGGACAGACTGAGGAAGACCTAAGAAAAACCGCAAGCAAACAGGTGGTTCGAAAGGTAAAGCTTGATAGGTTGAGGGGTGAGTTTGGGGGTACACTGAATATGGAACTTTCTGATGATAGGGCTACTCAGGTGGCCATAGCTTTCTTGTTGCACCAACTTGGTACCATTTTCTTCCCCGACCAGAGTGGAAACCGGGTG
>JAJJMA010133605.1:4536-17157 GCA_023529015.1 Papaver nudicaule
ATCTGGATATTCCTATGCCTATGAATGAAGAAAAATACATTGAGGAAATCAATAACTTCGTCATGACTTCTTTCAATCAGATTAGTTGATTCCTTGTGAGAACTTGTTCTTACTTTTGCCTAAGGAATATAAACTATATCTAAAAGTAGTTTGCCTTTTCATGCATTTTAGAGTTTTTCAGCATGTACTACTTTATTTCATTAATAAAAGTTCTTTTTAAATGATTATTAATGATGTTTGCAATACTTGATTTGTCTACCTCAATCTTATTGAAACACATAGCTTTTTCCATTACCTCGGTAGTGATGTAAAGTTATGTCTATTACAAAAGTTATGCTTTTTCTCACGATCAAGAAACTTTTGATTATATGATTTTTAGGGTTTTCACAAACTCGGAATCATATACTCTTTTCCAAAAATTTGGCTAACGGAAAGAGATTATAAATAAAGGAATACTGGATAACATTAAAATTGTTTTGTCCATGTTAGACTTTGTAAGTTGTTTTTTATTGAATAACACCACATGGAGGAGAGTTCTTAACTGAACTTGCGCTTAATAACAAATCCTTTTGGGGAGCGTGGTTGTGGAATAGTAGGAGAAAAGTGTATCTATATTTCTCCAAAGATGAATCAACTTAGAGATCATCGTTCTGATTTCCTAGTTATGTCATCTTAAACTTGGTATGTGAGTACTTAGCTTAACCTATCCTCATAGGTTTATGAAACCCTAGTCTCGAACTACTTTGTCATATTTTTGTGACAAATAGGGGGAGAATATGGTTCTTGTTCTTGTGGTTCATAACCATAGGGGGAGAACGTCATGTGCTTACTTGTTGTGCTTTTACAAAGTATCAAGTAAGGGGGAGTAATTAAAGCTGAGAAGAAGCTTCATATCAGGAATGAGTAGAATCACTTTAAAAGTTTTGATACACGGACTTTAAAGTTTGCTCAGATTCTTACTCTTTGCACAAAAGACATGTGGGATTAGCATATTAACCCATGTAAGCTTGAGCATACCTTCATGGTTGTTTGAGCTGGATATGTTGTAGGTGATGTCTATGAATTCATCAACAAGAGTTAAACGAACACATCTAGACTCAAGGGAGAAGTTGAAGAATTCAAGAAATCAAGATACATCTGGTTAGTACTTAATTGTATATCGTTTGAATCCATTTGTAAATTGGTTTTGTCACTAAAATTGACAAAGGGGGAGATTGTTAGGGCATTGTCCGGTCAAACCCACTAGGTTGGTATGTCAAGCTCGTTGTCAGTTTTAGGTGTCAAAACACAATATTGATTTAGCCTACTAGAGTTTAGATTTCGGAATTGGGATATAGACAAAGTAGTAGAGACCTTGAAGACGAAGACTGTGAAGACAAATAAGACATCAATTATTCTTCATCGACAAAAGGTTAGTAGGAGTTATGACTTTTATGGAAATTCTTCTATTCTACTTATTCTATCTTTCGAAATAGTCGGCTACTTTAGTAGAGATACTAATAGCGATTGAGATCGTGTTCTTGTTTACATGACCATGTGTTATGTTGGTATTTGTTCCCACGAATCCTAAGGTTACAAGAATGCATGAGCTAGATTCGATACCATTTGTCCATTGTAATGGTTTGCTGGCAAATCACTTGTTGGATATGGGTGAATCTAAAGGAGTACTCTTGAGCAAGAGTCCAGTGGATTATAGCTGAGGGCGTCTAACACGTCTAAGTAATGGCCCATTCCAGAACTTCCAGCGGATCCTAGTTAAACCCTAATCTAGAAAACGACGGTTCCCGAACCGTTCGTGAACAGTGACTTGGGAATTTTTCCTGAGTTCCAAATCGTCAATTTGTACGCGTACTAGTACGTGAACCTCAGATTCGATGCATTTGGTCGTGATTCAGATGGACGGTTTGCGAACCGGCCAAAGTGAATATACTCTGGGATTTTCACACGGGTTAAACTCTGACTCCTTTATCTCTTAGTTGGACTTGGTTATCACGAAATATCTTCCGTGGTCCATCTAACGGTTCTCAATGTGTCAATAAGATAAAGATTATCTCTGGTCTGTTGGATATCAATCTTGAAGTGTTTTTGAGCTAACAAAACACTTGGCAGATAAATGATAAAAGATTTCCAATTGAGATAAATTTAGGTTTATTGGTTTGCAAGTTAGGGTTTCCTAAACTTGTGGAACAAGTAACTAGTTGCTTTATTCCTAAGCAACCTATCTTATTGAGTGCTATAAATAGAGGTGTCTAAGGACGAAAACCGCAAGCATCAAGCATACGTGAAGATTCTCTGTGGAATTGATCATAAACTCTTTTCACTTCGGTGAATGCTTGTTGTGGTATAGTCATCCTCTATTAGGTAGCAGTTCCTCTGTGGGAGTTACCTAACAACTATAAAGACTTCTCTTGAGAGTTGGGAAGCACGGGTAGGAGATTGAGACCTTAGTGGTTGAAATCGGAGTAACCTGTAACCTTGGTAACCTGATCACGTTCTTGTCTATTCTACGATGTTTCTTTTCTTATATAAGGTCATTCAAGAACTAATACGTTACACAGGGTTGAAAGGAAGCAACGCACAGCTGCACTCGGTGTTGTAAGACCTAGTTAGCTCCAGTTGTATAAGTTTCTTAAGTGATTCTTCGTTTACAACTGAGTAGAGCTAAGTTGGGCATAGTTTACTCGGTTTACTTGTCAGCCCCCGCTTGTAAGTAGATATCCGTATGACCTGGAGCAATCCGAAGGAAGTCACTTTGTGTATGTCAAACTGATAGAGGACAGTTCAAACATACAGTTGATAATTGAGGTTGCAAAGCCGGAATTATTGACATAAGCCTTTAACAGCGGTTAAAGCAACTCCTAGGCCCGTAAAGGACGTCAGCTAGGGGAATCAAGTACGTGACGATCTGTGGGGGATCTAGAGACGTAAGGAGTGCGACAATAGCCAGTTCGCTTGGAGGGTTGGAATTGGTCTCTGCTACATCCCAGACCGAAGTCTTATAGTAGGCTAGTGTTTGTAGACAATTTGTAATGTGCGGTGTTCAATCTGGACGAAGTCCCGAGGTTTTTCTACAGGTCGTAGTTTCCTCGTTAAAAAAATCTCTGGTGTCTTGTGTGGTTTACTTTCCGCATTATATTCTCTGATTATATAATTAAAGCAAACACAAGAAGTACGTTATTAATAAACCTGATCGTTGTCCCCAATCCATTCATTGGATTTACCAAGACTTTGTCTTGTGTCGGACTGATCCTTCGAGATCCAAACTCAGGTTAACGGGTCTGGATATTGATTTTTGAGATCGTCCAGATCTGACCATAAGTCTCACGAGCCCAAACGAAAAGTTGGTTGTATTTCGGTACCCCTGCTTTTTCAGGTAGGTTTCGAACAAGGTTTGCAGAGAGAGCAATATGATTTCGAAACCGGCGTACACAAGGGTTAAATAGAGTTGTGTAACTCTGGGTTTCCGAAAATAAGTTTATTCCTTAACATTTTTATTTCCAACATAAGCTTGAACCGAAACAAGGAAATCTAGTTGTCAAGTATGGATTGATTCATAGAATCAATTTTGGCAATAAACGTTCAAAAATAAGGAATTATCTTATTGTTTCGAATTTTAAAATTCCTTAGAAAATTATTCTCAAGGTACTTCTTTATAATATTTTATGACACTATGAATGCTTTATTTTCTCAAAAAAATTATGTATATATATATATATAAATAATTTTTTTTTTATGTATTAAAGAAACGTGCATTTTATTATTACTACAAACAATGCACTTATTATGACGAAAGATTATACTGAGTTTTTACGAGACAATTCTCGTTTAGTTTTTGAGGAATTTTTTGAAATTTAAGAGTGTAGGACGGTACCTTTTTCTGATGGAGAGTTTTCCTTCTTTTCTTCAATCTTTCTGTTATGAGAAGTTCTTCTGCAGTTTTTCTCAGTCTTCTCAGTTTTTATGTATCACATCCTATTATGAGAGGAGTGTGATATAAAGAACTCTGGATTGCATTGCATGCAACATGAACAAGGGTGACCTGTAGAGTTTTTAGACTGTATTTCTATATTAAAAGAGATGTACTGAGGTTGCATAAAGATCGGCCATCCACGAGATCCAGGAAATACATTCATTTTTAAATTATATAGATCAAATTTTAGATCTCTCAACTCATTAGATAGTTGTTTCAGGTAGTGATCCTTTTTCAGAAATGAGTTGGAATAGTTTTCTTGCTTTTCCTGAACCTGTTTGGATGCCATCTGAGACTTCTTTGCTTTGTCTGAATTAATATCAGTTTTGTCCTTGTTTTTCTTGTGACTGCTTTTGCTGAGATTTTTACCTGTTGACATTGTTTCAGTACCAGGTTCATTGGATTCTCTAGAGGGAATACAGAACTTTGTATTCAGAATCCTTATAAAATCCTTTGCAATATTTTCATCAAGATCTTGTCTGTTCAGAATGTTATCAAACAGCTCCTTAATAGACAAGTCACAAGTGACACGAGCAATTTGATCAGATTCATGTGATGCATTGATCAGGGACTGCAAGTGACTGATATTATCTGAGTTTTCTGCAACAGAAATCTTCAATGTTTCGGCAGACTCTTTTAGAGATTCATTTTCCATGTTCAACTCCTTAATAAGTTGATCCTTAACTCTGACGCTTTCCTTTGTATGAGTCAACTCAGATCTTAACCGCTTGTTTTCTGATTAGGTCATATTTAAGGGATTTAAGAGTTTGGCTAATAGAACATCAGCTTCTCTTTCAGCGTCTGAGTCTGATATGTCGGATCCGTAGTAGGGGTTATTACCAAAAATAACATGACTACGATTAGGTGACACATCAGGATCTTCTTGAAAAGAAGTGGTTGCAACGAGTGCAGATCTAGAAAAGGAATTATTAATATTTTATGTCAAGTTGTCAAGACATTAATCAATGTTCTTTATCATGTTTTTCTTATAGGTTGGATCAAGCCAAACAAAGATTGTTAGATCTTAAGGTGTTTGCCTGCTCTGATACCAATTGAAAAGACGAGGGTACCGAGTACACCACCAATCTTTTATTTTAGTCCACCTATAAGTCAAACCTTGAACGGTTCATGTATTCAAGAACTCAAGAACAAGATCTTCTTCGGATATGATTGATTCACCCAAGGGAGTCAATTCAAGAATCTGAAAGACTATGTCAACAACCAAGTACGATACTTTAACTATAAATGATAAATCAAATATAATGCGGAAGGAAAGTAAAGTACACACAAGATTTTGTTAACGAGGAAACTACAAACTCGTAGAAAAACCCCGGGACTTAGTCCAATTTTGAATACTCTTAAGAATTAAGCCGCCAACACACCTACTCTCAGACTTCGGACTAGATGGTGCAGACAATATGACCCTAATACGACTATTAGTCACAAAGATTTCCCCTCAGTATTCCTACGCCTCCAACTACAGCAAGGTGGTCACGCACATGTACTCTCTTACGCAAACAGACGTCCTTTACTGTCTTACGCAAGAGTTGCCTCACATCCCGTCGTGAGGACTATCGCTACCAGACCTCCAAATAGCGGCAGGTAAAATCGCTAGATGATATCCTTAGTAACTAACAGATATTTCACCGAAGTTTTTTACACCAAGAGCGAGGATATTGAGTTTACTTAGGCAATAAACACCTCGAGATATCGATCAAGGTTCCAAAACCTAAACTCCCGAAAGAGCAATCTTGTCGTCCCAGTTGGAATCAAGCAGATAGTTGTAGCAAGTACGATATGATATGACCTTGAAGAACGGTGTACCTGTAAAGAACAAATCTAATAACAACGATCTTGATTCCAATCAATATCTATAATTTAGGCACACAAACCGAATGCGGCTTGCTGACAAATCCAGGTTAATAGATAAAGAGTATTTTCTAATCACAACGATCTTGAGTGGAAATCATAAGACAAGGACCATAGAATAAACAAGATCGCAAGGTTTGATAACGTGATAGAACAGAACACAAGTACAATACAAAGAAGACTAGTAAACATAAAGTATTTTCCCGTAAGAGGTACTTCTAGGCTTCTCGATCCCTAGAGAAGACTTTCACGCAATTATACACCGAGAGCAAAAGCTCAAAGGTAACTGAAAAAGAAAAGTGACAGACACAAGCTTACAATTCCGAAGAAGAGCTTGGTAGAGGGATAAAGCTTTCAGAAGAGAAACCATTACTATTTATATTGACTAAGGCTTAGCTTTGAAATGAGGCAAACTTAATTTCGGAAATTCCACAAAGCACATTTACATAATAATTCTGAAATTCCTCATTTAGTCTCATAGCATTTAATGAGATCTAATACTTAGCATTTTACGTTTATGAAAAATATAATTCATAAAGAAAATATATTTTCAAAAGATGTTTAGCCAAGAGCAATCAAAGCAAATAATATTCATAAGGTATATTTGGATATTTCTTTTAATTCAAAATATAGCGCTTACCAAATATGCTCCCTGGGAAAGAGCTCATTTCGAAACGTGTCCTTTTGTTTCGAAAATCTCCTTAGATATTATTACTTCCAAATGTCGTCTTCAACTTCAACAATGTCGACATTACTTCCTTGGTATTACTAGGCTAACCAGGCGAACCTAGGTGGAAGTGGGATCTGGTCCAACGTGGTTCAACGTTCCACATAAACGTATCATAACAGACGTGGACAAGCCTTGTGTGTGAAGCTTAAGTGAACACGTAGGTTCAACAGACATTCCGAATCACACAAATAGATATACCATTGAAGTACGGTACGAGATTCCACGATTAATAGCAAAATGTTAAATCTCTCGAATTCTTGATTCCAATATAGATGTCACGTTAATGATATCAAAGAATTCAAATCAAAACATCAAATGAATAATCAAATGAATATTTGATCGAGTAGTAAAATCATACGATGATTTTAATCACGTACACTATTGATCAGAAATCATGTATCTACATATCTGAAGCGACTAACCATATTTCTGATGATGACTAAATCTCACTTTAGTTGTACATTGAAGATGAACGAATTCAAACTTCAAACTGAGAATATCAAACTCATTAATTCGTTGAAGCACAAATCAAAGAGGTGGATTTTGAACTTCGAAGTTACGCATTCTGAGATAACCATATTATGGTTTCGAAACGTATTCTGTTTTGGCAGAAACCAAATTAAGGTTTCGGAACCTAAAGTTCATTATATGACCATAACCGTATTAAAGTTCCCAAATCAAGTTTCCACATAGCGAAACCTAAAGCTTGGTTTCGAAATCTATATTATGTTTAACAAAACCTTGGTTAAGGTTTCGAAACAAGAAACACATATTAAATTCTCCACAAATGTTTGGTGTCGTACTTGAGAGTCCATGTGGTCGAGAACCGTTTCAGCATCACACTTTTTTAGCCTCGACGCACAGGAATATATTTCCCGGTTCACATAAACCTTTAGGAAACCCTAGGGTCTTTTCGACCTTTTAGACTCACATGGTCAAGACACATTAGCCTCGATTCTCAAGTCACTGTTAGCCAACAAACATAGTTACGAATCTGTGTTATCTCATTGGTCACAATATTTAGTTTCAGACCAATAGCTTATGAATACGAAAACCAGATTATGGTTTCGAAATCAACGTTTAGTTTTGCCAAAACCTACATTGAGGTTTCGAACATTGAAAATTCATAAGTTGAGATTACACAAATATGGTTTCGGAATCCATAAGTGAGATATGGCATGCGAGATGTTCATATACAGAATAAAATGAATGATTCAGAACTTCAGTATTCAGAACCAAACCATGACGTAGTATTTGAATCTTAGAACAGTAGTATTTCGAGTCTACACAACATAAGTGTGAGTCACGATATCTCTTACATTATCTCATACAAGTATATGCAATCAATCCGACAGAGCCAGACTAGGTAAGAAGAGACACAATACTGTGATGGATTATATCTCGTAGTACTACCTAGATAACATCACATTGTTATATCCAACTCGAAAGGCTTTAGGAAAAACCTTTATATTAACTTAGAGACGGAGAAGAGAAGAAAGCTCTAAGCAATATGGAACGTCATAACTGCAACACAAATACCACAAGCGATAAAATGGAGTTATCTTAAGACACACTGATCACAAGTGATCAAGTCATAACGTAAATCTCAAGATGAGAGTTATGCTTATGTCTTTTGTAGCACAAGTGTAATAGATAATGGAATCACGTTATTTAGATTCACTAACCTCTTGAATGATAAAGCCGGATGTCTTCGTTTGATCTTCAGTCTTTCTTCAACCCTTCAAGTAGTGATTCTAAATCCTACCAAAATCTTCCACAACCTAAATCTAACTCTCTCATGACTTCACCTAATTGTGTGTTGTTTAGCGGTCGAGTTTTGATCACTAAAGTTGACAACTAAGCTTGACATACCAACACTTAGTGAGGTTGACCGAGCCATGCTCTAACAGAGTGATGCAGTGATTATCAAAGAGTATCCAATGTAACTTCAATGATTTATAACATACACATACAAAAACCACAGGCTGAGACAAAAGAAAAGAGAAGAATGAAGAATACCTTTCTTTTCTTTCGTGTTGTTTCATGGGTTTTTTGCTTAGATGTCCCTCTCCTAATTATTATTTACTAATATGTCCTACATTTCAACAGATTCAACCATCTATCTCTTCCGTCAACTTTTCCATCCAAAATTTCTTTAGTTAAAAAACGGTGCCACGTCATCCTAACTTACTCCCAAAATCTTCCTAACTTACCCTTCAAAACTTAACTCATGACTAGTTAGCTTAGATGGACCCCAATCTAAACCCCTCATGAACCCTACCTGAATCCCAACCTAGACCCCAATTTCACATGCACCCCACTTTGAACCCCACCAGAACCCAACTTGAACCCCACCTGAACCCCACTTGAACCCACCTGAAATGGAACCGAATTTAACCCGAGGTTATTTAGGTAAATATAAAAGTGAAGGATAGAGAGGTAATTTGAACTCATTATTTAACCATTTATGGTGGGACACGTCTGACTTAAATCTTACTTAACGGTCAACGGATGGAAAACTCATTACAAAGGACATGTTTGTGAATCTGTTAAAGGCAGGACTATCTTGTACATACCATATTAAGAGAGGGACCCATAACCTTGTCTCCCTTGTTTCATTGACACTTAAGTCACAACCTTACAATATTGTTACTCTTTTCTCATTTGGAAACGATGGAGTTTCGGATAGATTAAATTGATATTATTGCATTTATATTATTAACAAAATATATATTTTAGCATGTAATTAGTTATATGCCTATGATCAAAAAATATAAATAACTTCTTAGTTCCATTTTCACCTTTAATGAAATACGCAAAAAAACGTCAATTGGAGTGAATTGGCAGCTCTAGAATGTTTCCCATCCTCGAAGGATGCACACGAACTATGGTAAATCGATACATAGTTATGACGAAAGAAACAACGATGGAACTTCAAATAAATATTATCACTATTATTATGCTCAATAATATATTATGACAATAACTATTAGTTATGATCATTATCTACACGAGTTCACGATATGAATATCCTTGGTTCGTACACCCACATATCGGTTCCTTCGACATGCACGGTCGTTATTGAAATATCAGGGGATGATTATACCCTAATACGTTATTGAGGATCATACCAAGCTCAGGAGTCATTACACGTCGTAATCATGGAACCAAGTTCCACCTAAATAGAAACCTGGATTTATGTAGTTAAAGGATATGAGGTTCCAAGACTAGACGACTATGTTTGTGAATATAAAGATTTGATCAGATACAACCATGACGATCTTATATTGCTACAAAAGAGTACAGTTTGTTTGAATTTTTTCCTCAATACCGTTTGTTCTGAATTACAACATGATATAATTATGTCAACCACTTCGAAAGAAGCTTGACAATGGCTGGAGGAATTTATAATAAATATTTTATTACTAAAGAATCTTTATCTATTAACTCTGAATGGGATTATCTATAACTATGTGATTATGATTTCATTGAATATTTTTCTAAAAAAAAAAATAGTTTACAAAAAAATCACACATAATTGAGAAAACCCATCTCTGAGAATGCCTTAAGACACAAATTGTTCGTATCGCTGCTCAAAACATGTGACCCACTTGATATACAATGTGATCCAATAATACTTTATTTGTTGTCCGTAAATCATACAAATTGGATCTTATAACAAACTGATGCATGATCATCGGGAGCTAATGTTGGCATTGATGTGAAAGACAATTGCTTCTGAAACGGATCAATGACCTCAATTGGAATGACGTCTTTGTATTTATCAATCATATGACAACGCTGGATTCCAACGACCGTCATCGTTACACATGAACATACAACATTAGGCGTCTCATAATTCCTACAAAACTCCAAATCTTTCATCATATACTTCGTCGCACTTCTCTTTGGTAAATTGTTTCAACACTTCTATCTTATTATCTTCCATTTAACCCTTAATCTTGGTGATATCATCCTCTTTGTATTGATGGATAGCTTTTAAGAAACCACGTTATTATAAGACCCTTCCAATTTACTTTTCTCCTAATTGTTGAAGTACATATGTTGGTAAGCATATGCATAACCGATTTTTTTTTTAGGATCCAATAATTGTGTTGTATAGTACGTTACATCCTTCTCGGCGACCCCATTCTAAAGACCAATGAATCTCTCCAAATTAGAATCACACTCTATCATGGTCATCGAGTGTAACACTAAATCCCAATTATGTAGAAAAGTCTTCCATTGGTTTCCATTTTCACCGTACTCGGAGTTGTTTTTCTTTTTCTCTTCATCTCGTTCTTCCTTTCTTCCTTGGTTAGTTTACTAAGACTCTCATCTTCGGCCTTATCACGCTTAGTACCTGTCATTTTCCTTGGCTTTTGGATATGATGCCTACAATTTGTCTTGATGTTTCCTTGTATGTGCCATATACGAAGGAAATGTTTCATGGCATTTGTTAGTACTTGATCCATCGATTACTATAACCCTTGGAGTTTGATCGGTATTGCAAATATCCTTAAAGCTTTCTAACATCCAGATATAACTCACATCGTTCTTCCGATATATAAAACCCCAAGCTATCGTGAAAGTTTATTTTTCTGAAATGTGGCAAAAAATGTTCAACTATCGTACTTGTTTCTCTTGAAGTACACTCAATTAAAAAATTGATGGAAGCATTGAACCAATTGGATCATCTACAAATGCGTCAAGAAAATACGAGTCACTTTGTTGTCTACTTTTTGCCTCAATCTGTAGTTGTGTTGCTCGGCGCACCAGTAACACTATCCCATAACCACTTTACCTTTACATTCCATCATATTGATAACATCTCTTTCCTTGCATATTTGTCGCAAAAAATACAAGTTTTTTGGATCATCCTCCTTGATCGACCTAAGAATATTACTAGGATTGATTGCAATCATCTTTCCTTCTCATGTGGTTTCAACCCACAACTGGAAGAGTGTCTACAAGGTTATGTGGATCATCATGGTTATGATGACAATTATCAACTTTAAGTAGCTTATACACATCTATGGGTATATCTACTATAATTTTAAATGGGCATTCACACTTCTTTGATTTAGTATTGTAGATCCTCGACGTATTCTTCACATACAGTTGTTGATGGTGGTTTTTGGCGAGGAGGTCGCAAGAGTAATTTTGCATCAATTTCTGGCATCCTGGAATAGCTCGAGACAAGGTATGAATTTATTTTTACAATAGGGATAAGAAATTTGATCATCATAGCCATGTTTTGATCTTTCACGACCATAGCCTAGTAGCTTGGTTCATATCCCTAGCTTACACGTAAAATACCTATGCACAGATCAATCCTTAGACTTCTCTCATTGGTTTAAATGGTGATTGCCCGGCTCAATCCTTAGACCAAACTTAAAAGAGATACACAAGCTTATCGCTTAAATCTCTATTTTTATGCAAAGTCCTGAGTTTACCAGTAATTGGTACGACTTGCACTTAGTCAGATTTGACTTAACGAATAATTCAATACTTAACAAATCTTACGAGAATCAAGTAAGTTACATGGGGGGATATTGTTTAGGGTTTTGGTTTGGCGATCTACGGCACGTGTGATTGAAACGGCTCAATCACTCAACGGGAAAGAAACTAAGTCGTGTGAACGTTGCTGAAAAGAGGGGATGGGAAAGTGGGCTGTTAGTCTTCCTTAATGTTAGGCGCAAGACTTGCCCCACTTACTCCACACTCCCACTCTTCCACTTCCTCCACTTATTACGAGATCAGTTGGAAATATATTGCTATAAATAGGTCACTCGACCAGTTTGGAAAAACAGAACGGACAAGTTCAACAAGTTCAATTCAGTGCAAGTATAATCAATCTATCTCATCGATAATTGATTAACTCTTCTCATTCAGCATTCAATATCTAGTGAGAACTGAATATCCATTCTTTTTAGCAATTTTAATCACAACATTACAGAAATCATAGCAATTCTCTGATCTCATCTTTCTCTGCTTCCCTCCCTAAACCAACCCTATATCCTCTTCTTGTAACTGAAGCAATACTCGAACG
>JAJJMA010133606.1:0-12826 GCA_023529015.1 Papaver nudicaule
GAAAACCCTTCTCCTGAAAGATCAAGAACTTAAGAAATTAAGTGATGATCTCTCCTCAACTTTATCCCTAAAGGATAAAGAAATTGATACCCTAAAGGATGATCTCCAAAGGCTATCTGGTAGCTCAGATAAAGTAGCAGCAATGTTATTTGGTCAAAAAGCTTTTAGGAATACCAATGAATTAGGGTTCAATAGTAACACATACACCAAGAACAGTACTTTCATAATGGCTGGATCCAGTCCTCCATCTAATGAAAAACATAAAGGTGTACCTGAGAAAGCTAAACATCAGGATAAAAATCCTTCCAAGAAATGCCAGTACTGTGGCAAATCTGGACATGTCCAGGGAAGGTGTCGGCTCCTTAAGGGAAATAGGAAAGCTGTATACAAGCTTCAAGCCGATATGGATAGAATGAACCAAGCCCTGAAGCAATTCAAGGGAGCGTTGAAAAACGTGGAAAGTTCAAGAGGAAATGACAAGGGTAAGAAAAACTCTCAACCCGAATCAGTCTCTAGCAACCACTCTACAATCAACACCCCGTGTGAGTCTAGTACTCACACTCCAACTGCTTAACCGCAGTTAGGGGATGCATCCTCACACTAAGACTTGTATGTGTGAGGCATGCAGTTGATATCAGGAATTCATTCCTGGTACGGTGGTTGTTCAAGTCGCTAGTAGAAATACTATAAAACATATTTTCAAGTTGAGATTACTCCATGAAAATTTTGTTTCTGACTGATAAACTTTGTCTGACAGACTTCAGAGAGTTTTGGTTTGCGAAGCGGTTCACGAACCGGTTCTATCGCAAAAATCTGGAAGATTCCCTTAAGTCTTTCAGATCAACTAAAACTCACTCCTCTTGAAAGATATATATATATATATATCGTTCATACATCCAGTAAGTCATAAACAAGATGGCTTATCCTACAAGAAGTGTTACGAGGAGTTGTAAAAGTGAAGCTGTGAAAGTTGAGCTCTGTGAAGGGATTTCAGGCAAGAGAAAGAGGACTCCTGCAGAAACTTTGGATTATCTCCACAAGTATCCTGATCCAGAGACTCATACTATTAACTCGAGAGAAACAATTGATGGATACACACATTTGAGGAAGTACTTGTATAAAATCGATTACGAAAGGAAGAAAGCTTTATTCCATGAAGACAAAGCCCAACGCTTCAGGAAAAGCTATACTCATTATACATCATTGTTACGTGCTCTAACTGGTCTTTCTGAAAAGGAAGCTAGAAATAGGCACATCATAGATGACTTCTTTGATGAGGTCATATCTCGAGATATTGAAGACAAAAGTTGAGGTCATACAACTTTATTCGTGTCTTCATATGATTAAGTAGTTTGCCTTTTTCATGCTTTTTAGAGTTTTTCAAGCATGTACTACTTTATTTCATTGATAAAAGTTCTTTTCAGATGTTATTAATGATGTTTGCAATACTTGATTTGTCTACCTCAATCTTATTGCAAAACATAGCTTTTTCCATTGCTTCGGTAGTGACGTAAAGCTGTGTCTATTTACAAAAGTTATGCTTTTTCTCACGATTAAGAAACTTTTGATTGTATGATTTCTAGAAGTTTTCCCAAACTCGAAATCATAAACTCTTTTTCCGAAAAAAATGGCTAAGGAAAAGAGATTATTAACAAAGCAAAACTGGATAACATTCAATTGTTCTTGTCCATGTTAGTCTTTGTCAGTTGTTCTTTAATGGATGACACCACACGGGGGAGAGTTCTTCTTGAACTTGCGCTTAATAACAAATCTTTTTGGGGAGCGTGGATGTGGAATATTGGGAGAAAGTGTATCTATATTTCTCCATAAGGTGAGAACTCAGGAATCTTGTTGTTAAGATTACCTAAGTATACCATCTTTACACTTGATATGCGAGTACTTAGCTTCACCTGTTATCATAGGTGTATGAAACCCTAGTCTCGAACTACTTTGTCATATTTTTGTGAAAAATAGGGAGAGAATACATATGGTGTATAACCATAAGGGGGGAACATCATGCGCTTACTTGTTGTGCTTTTCACAAAGTATCAAGTAAGGGGGAGTAATTAAAGCTGAGAAGAAGCTTCGTATCAAGAATGAGTAGAATCACTTTAAAAGTTTTGATACACCAACTTTAAAGTTTGCTCAGATTCTTACTCTTACGCACAAACAACATGTGGGATGAGCATACTAACCCACGTAAGCTTAAGCGTACCTTTATGGTTGTTTGAGCTGGATATGTTGTAGCTGCTGACTACGATTCATCAACAAGAGTTTAATGAACACATCAAGACTCAAAGGAGAAGTTGAAGAATTCAAGAAATCAAGAGATACATTTGGTTAGTACTTCATTGTATGTTATTTGAATCCATATGTAAATTGGTTTTGTCACTAAAATTGACAAAGTGGGAGATTGTTAGGACATTGTCCGGTCAAACCCACTAGCGTTGGTATGTCAAGCTAGTTGTCAGTTTTAGGTGTCAAAACTCAATTCTTGATTTAGCCTACTAGAGTTTAGATATAGACAAAGTAGTAGAGACCTTGAAGACGAAGACTGTGAAGACAAAGAAGACATCAATTATTCTTCATCGACAAAAGATTAGTAGGAGTTATGACTTTATGGAAATTCTTCTATTCTACTTTCTCTATTCTTTCGAAATATAGTCGACTACTTTAGTAGTGATAATAACGATTGATATCGTATTCTTGTCTAACGTGGCCTTGTGTCATGACCAGTGTTTGTTCCCACAAATACTGTGAGTACAAGAATGAATGAGATAGATTCGGTGCCATGTGTCCATTACAATGGTTTGCTTGCAAATCGTTAGTTGGATATGGATGAATCTAAAGGAGTACTCTTGAGAAAAGAGTCCATGGATTACAGCTGAGGACGTACACACGTCTAAGTCCTGGTAAGCCCAGAACTTCCAGCGGAATCCAGATTTGACGAAATCTGACAGGCGCACGGTTCATGAACCGGTTCGCAAACCAGAAACTTGGATTTCTTCTGAGTTCCAAAATGACTGAACATTTCGCGAACTAGGACGCGAACCCAATGTCGGTTACTTTGCTGGTGTCGGATTTAGTGGATATTCTTTTAGAATTTCACTTGGGTCAAACTCTAAACTCCTTTATCTCTTAGGTGGACTTGTATATCACATAAATATCTTTTGTGGTCCATCTAACGATCCTCAATGAGTCAATAAGATAAGATTATGGTATGTTGGATTCTATCTTGAAGTGTTTTTGAGCTAACCAAACACTTGGCAGATAATGATAAAAAGAATTCCAATTGAGATTAATCTCTATTACTTGGTTATCGAGTTTAGGGTTTCCTTAACTTGTGGGACAAGTAATTGATTGCTTTATTCCAAAGCAACCTATCTTATTGAATGCTATAAATAGAGGTGTCTACGGACAAATACCACAAGCATCAAGCATACGTGAAGGTCCTTAGGGAAGGTAACGTAAACTCTTTTCACTTCGGTGAATGCTTGTTGTGGTATAGTCATCCTCTATAGGTTGCAGCTCCTCTGGGAACTCCCTACGACTATAAAAGACTTCTCTTGAGAGTTGGGAAGCACAGGTAGGAGATTGAGACCATATTTGGTTGAAATCGGATTAACCTGTAATCCTTGGTAACCTGATCACGTTCTTGTCTATTCCATAGTCCGTCTCTTCTACTATACGGCTATTCAAGAACTGATACGTTACACACAGGGTTAAAAGGTAGCAACGCACGACTGCACTCGGTGTTGTAAGACCTAGTTAGCTCCAGTTATACAAGTTTCTTAAGTGATTCTTCGTGTATAACTGAGGTAGAGACAAATTGGGCATAGCTTACTCGGTTTACTTGTCAGCCCTGATTTGTGAAGTAGATTTCCGTATGACCTGGATTTAATCATCCGAAGGAAGTCAACTTGTGTGTGGTAAACTGATAGAGGACAGTTAGACCATACGTCAATAATTAGGTTGCAAAGCCAGTATTGCTGACACTAGCCTTTGACATCGGTCAAAGCAACTCCTAGGCCTGTAAAAGACGTCAGCTGGGGGAATCAAGTGCGTGATGATCTGTGGGGGATCTAGAGACGTAAGGAGTGCGACAGTAGCCAATTCGCTTGGAGGGTTTGAGTTGGTCTCTGCTACATCCCAAACCGAAGTCTTATAGTAGGCTAGCGTTTGTAGTCAGTTTGTACTGGGCGGTGTTCAATCTGGACGAGGTCCCGAGGTTTTTCTGCAAGGCAGTTTCCTCGTTAAAAAAATCTCTGGTGTCTTGTGTGCTTTTACTTTCCGCATTATATCTCTGATTATATAAGTAAAGCACCAAGTAGTACGTTATTCAATAACTGTAGAGTTTACTCCAAAGTTCCAACTTTTTGAGTTGATCCCCAAGATCACAACTCCAGTTATTAGAGTTTGGATATTGATTTTTGAGATCGTCCAAACTTAAACCATAAGACTCACGAGCCCAAACGAAAAGTTGGTTGTATTTCGGTACCCCTCCTTTTTCAGTATCCAGAGATAGCAGCTGAAGCATTTGCTGAGCACTACCGCCGGAAGTAGATCCCAGTGGTTGTTCTGAAGCACTGATAGAATGAATATGAGAAGATAGGGGTGTGGTGATTTTTGTGGTTTCTTCAGCGGTACCACCCAATGTTGGTTGCTTTAGACTCGTTGTTGGGGGAGTAGGAATAGCAGGAGTGGTGGTCGTCTCTTTCAATGGTTTGGCAGCCAGATTTGACTTAGTTGTTTCCTTAGCTTGGTCTTGGATGGAGGAATCGTTGACAGCAGCAATAACTGTTGTATCACCCTTCTTCTTTGACGATGTTTTCTTTTTGATTGTGGGAGTTTTTGTCTTTAAAGCAGTGTCGCCAGCTTTGCCCTTGGAAGCACCAGATTTAGAATCAGTCTGTTTCACAGCAGCAACGTGACCCATGCCAGGAAGAGTGGCCAGTGCAGCTTTTACACGATCCATAGCGTTGATGGGCTTCTCTGGCTTGGACTTTTTGGAGGCCGGCTGGAAAAGGAAAAGCCATCGCAGTTTGTTCAGATAACAAACAGAGGCAAATATATACATATATTTCAAGACATTAGTAAAGTGTTTGTTACCTCAACAGCGTCCCCATCTTTTCCTTTTCTTTTTGTGCCTTTCCCTCCTTTAGAAGGCGGCTTGCAGAACTTAGGTTTCTTAACCCAATGTCCTTTGTCAGTAACCAAAAACTTGCCGTCCTTTATGAGGTATTGGTTTTCTTCATCCCAACGGACATACCAGAAGTCATGGTTGGCTAGAGCGGAATGTTCGGGAAGAAAAGCTTTACGAACAACGGTTCTATCTTCATTTTCCCAACCCTTGAGCCAAGGTCCTTCAACCTGGCAGGGAAGGTCGTTCCAATGATTCTCAGACTTATGGCGTTCCAATTGAGCCGTCGCAATCACACGTGCCGTAGACCGCCAAACCAAAACCCTAAAGAATATCCCCCCATGTAACTTACTTGATTCTCATAAGATTTGTTAAGTCAAAAATGACTAAGTGCAATGTCGTACCAATTACTGGTAAACTCAGGACTTCGCGTAAAAATAGAGATTAAGCGATAAGCTTGTGTATCTCTTTTAAGTTTGGTCTAAGGATTGAGCCGGGCAATCACCATTTAAACCAATGAGAAAAGTCTAAGGATTGAGCTATGCAACCGCCGTTTAGACTTAGAGGATTTCAACAACTCTCTGTGGCAATAGTCAAGTAAATACGACTTTCGATTTGCCATAAATATGAGAAATTGGCTTGTGGCATGTAATGCACCAATTCTCTGAGTAATGGAGACATATGAATGTCTAAAATAATATAAGTCATAGCCATGAGCCATGATTAAGAATTATAGCACTGATTATAGAAGCAAGTCTATAATCAGGAAAACAAACGAGTGATGCTAACACGGCGTAGCCATCATCAAGAATGCATAAGCATTGCCAATCTAAGGCCTAAAGATAGGACACATGAATAATAATAAGCTATGTTACATAGCATAATAATCCTATTAGGAAGTTAAATATAGGATGTAAAAGGATGCACCATAACATTACGTTATTTTTAGATTTCTGGACAGTTTGCACGTCATCCATTCCAAAAATCACCCAGGCCAGCCTAAATTCGATAAAATAACGAAATTTTAGTATGTTATAGGGAACTCACAGAGGAGAAACTTTCATGAAGGAAGCCTCCCATTATTCTTCACGGATTGGGCTGTAAAAATCATCCTTTGAGGCAATTCGTAATCTGCCAGATTTCCGAATTTGACTAGGAAACTAGAATATCATGGAATAAAAGTCCATAATCATCTAGGACTTGGATCAGTGGGATCCATAAGTAAAGGCAAGGCTAGGGAAGGAGATTGTTTAGCTCTATGAAGGCAAGGATAGCCGTGAGCAAGAGAATGGACATGGGCCTCCATGAGCGTAAGCCAGGGACATCCATGAGGCCTCCACAAATTAAGCTAGGGACAGCCATAAGGCCCCCATAAATTAAGCTAAGCATGGCCGTGAGGCCTCCAAAGGGTAAGCAAGGGCATGGCCGTGAGGCCTCCAAAGGGTAAGCAAGGGCATGGCCGTGAGCCCCCAAAGGTTTTGGCCAGGGCATGGCCGTGGGCCTCCAAGGAGTTGGCCGAGCCAATGGCCGTGGCCCTCCAAGGAGTTGGCCAAGCCAATGGCGCAGGACCCCAAGGAGTTGGCCAAGCCAATGGCGTGAATTACCTAGGGTGTGGCCAAGGCATGGCCGAGGCTAAGAGAGAGATATTCTAGCTTGGGGAAAGCGTGGGATTGTCTTAGGGCCAAAATGGGATGGGCTCGTTCATGAACTTGAGCTAGGCAAGCCAAAAGACGAGATATTTTAGCACAAACAAGGGACGTGAGCAAGGAGGGATGGGATGGACGTGGGCCACCCATCATGGGCGTGAGCTAGGCTAAAGAGCAAGGGGATGGCGAGTTAGACAAGGCACATGCATGAGCATTGGCTAAGGGGCGTGAATAGGCACGGGTGCATGCATAGGTATTTTACGTGTAAGCTAGGGATATTAACCAAGCTACTAGGCTATGGTCAAGAAAGATAAAAATACGGCTAATGGCAACCAAATATCTTATCCCTATTGTAAAATAAATTCATACCTTATCTCGAGCTATTCCAGAATGCCAGAAATTGATGCAAAATTACTCTTGCAACCTCCTCGCCAAAAACCACCATCAACACCTATATATACAGAAAGAGAGAATCACATCATCTTGTCGCCATTAATGGAGTGTAGAAACGAGATAAATGGTAGACGAATGATCCCATAGAAAAATCTCAGTTGTTCTTCTTCTTTTGTTATCTTTCTCTGCAATTATTAGGTTTTTCTTTCTTCTTCTTTCACTCTCTTTTATTCTCTTTCTCTGTCTCTCTCGTTGAATATGAAGAAGAAGAGGGTATTTCGGGAATTTAAAAAACTGTTTTAAAGTTTTCACACGTGTGCCGCGTTTTTCCTTCTTTGTGTGGACTAATCATTAAACGGATTTCTAAAAAGGATTAGCGGTTAATCTAAACTCCAAATCATAGATTAACCAGTAGATTCTACCCCAAACAAATTGGTAATCCCCATTACCCACACTTTTATTCCTGTTTACCAAACATGTGAATGAAATTATACTCAAAGCAAATTGGTTCCGATCCTTCCAAACAAACATGCCATACTATTTTTCTGTTTCACTTCAATAAATGGGCCGGCTGAATTTGGTCCTATTGACAATTATTTGGCTCCATGGAATTATTAAGCCATCTACTGATAGTGGCTATGTGGTGTAAAAAAAGCGAGGAATGCACTAGGTTACCCTTTACTACAAATCTAACCTAATTTCATTTTATATCCATAACCACCACTTCCATATCCATGACCTTCCCCTCCTTCATTAACCCTCCACCACCACCGCTATCGCCGCCTCCACCACCACCACCACCACCACCACCACCATCTTCCTCCATATATCTCATTAAGCCAACTAAAAAAAGACAAAAAAATAAATAAAATTACCCCATCACCACCACGCCGTCTCCACTCCTCCCACCATAAATTTCATTAAGTAAACTTTTCCGGAATCGGCGTTTATTGGCTACCATATTAAACAATTGTTCTTCATTTTTAAAAAACAAGAACAATAATCGGTGGCTATCGATCAATATATATACCGATTATGAAGTAAAACCAGAATCAGTTTATATAAACTTTCACAACCACCGATTGTTTAAAGTAAAAAAAAAATTACCCCATCACCACTTCCGTCGCCTCAAATACTCCCACCATAAAATTTATTGAGTTCTTTTCCCCCAGAATCGGTATTTATTGGCCACTATATCAAACGATTGTTCTTCATTTTGACAAACAAGAACAATAATCGGTGGCTATCTGTCAGTATATATACCAATTACAAAGTACAACCAAAATCGGTTTACATTTCACTACACAATGATCAATTCAAAAATGAAGAAGACAACAAAAATCGGTGGATATTAGTTAGTATATACACCGATTAAAAAACAAAACAAGAATCGGTACATAATGGAGAATAGAACAGTCGATTCTGGTTTTTATCTTTAATCACCAAATGCTGTATTTTCGAAAATCGACATACAATAATGTCCATATGAACCGATTGTAGCCAAAAAAAGTTTTCAGGAAATTTAGATCCCACCAATTCCGATGATCACTCATCGTTTTCTCTTCCATTTTCAGTACCAGTCGACTCACCCACGCCATGAAATCATCAAACCAAGATTTGATTTCTTCGAATATATAATCATCTCTCATAGCGTGTCAAAATAGCTATGTTAATCCCTCCCATAAATGACAATGTTTCAATTACTCGATTCTTTTATCTCCTTGCTGTATCATTAACGAAACTAAAGAAGTCCAACTCAAGATTTACAATGTCTAACCTTAGATTTGTCACAAATGGGATTACTAAATTTATGAAATTGCTAACCAAATTAAACAATAACCTTGTCACTAAAATCGAATACCGTACAACAATTTTATGACTCGATTAAATTGAATTAAACAGTTATTCCAAAAAAATAAATAAAATTAAACAGTAACCCAAGCCACCATTAATGGTGGAATAAAAGCTTAGTGAGCAGTCTGTCAAAACATTATCGATCAAATATATACCAATTAAAGATTATCATTTGTTACGTATGTGTGACGGTGATGACATTTGTTGTTGTTGTTGGTGGTGGAACAAACACCTTAAGCATATTATTGGTGGCTCCGGCGGTGGTGGGGCGGCGGTAATGGTAGCATAAAGAAGAGAATAGATTTTTAGGTATTATCTAACTTGGTAAGGGTATAATGGTTACGTTTTTATAAAGGGTTTTTGATTTTTACTTAGGGTCTAATTGGCACAGAGGTAGTTGAGGGTGGAATTCAGTTAATATGGAGAGTCAAGGGTGGAATTCCAAGTTAGAGTGTTTGGCATGGATGGAATTCGAATTCTAGGGAGTTGAAACTCCATCTTTCAGTGGAAAATCAAATGACCCCCCCTCCCCCCATGGAATTTGAAACTCCATCCTTTCAAATCCATTGGTTGACCGTATTTACATTTCATTTTTCTTTTCTTATAGCAATAATTTATTTTTCACAGTTACAAATTTTTAATTATAATTAAAACTTGATTAAATTTCAATTAGTTTTATTTATTACTTTAATAATACTATTTTAAACGAAATAAAATATTGATATTTTATTAAAACATATAGTATAAAATTAGTTTTTTACATATTTAAAAAGATTATTGAGATATTTTTTTTAATGAAGAAAGATTATTTTTATTTAAACTATCAAAAATTGCTTCTTATTTAGATTACTTTTATTTTAAATAATTATTTTTAATTAAATTTATTAATTTCTAAACTTATACATTTTCTATTAATGACAAAATTAAATTATTCAAAAAAGTGAAATAAATTAAATATATAAATATATAAATATGGTTATTTTTAATACTAGGGAGTGACCCGTGCCGTTACGGCACGGGCTATTTCACAGTGGCGTAGGCTAAGACATCAAACATTCACTAATCACCGATCAATGTCTTAAATATTTTTTTCAATTTCTTTTCATGCGTGGAATCAAGGCGATGGTTAGGCGAAACTACTACTCGTTCACCGAAACTGCTAGTTAGTCGCGACAAACCTATGTTTTCCGTTTTTTTCTCTAGATTAACCAATACGTTAACGTTCTAATACAATACACGATGCAATAGTGGCCAACTATAATGTGTAAGAAAGTTTGTTTGATATACATAGGTGATATTCTGATTTGATGCATGCTTGATTTGATAAAATAGTGGCCAATAGTGGCAGACTGTAATATTTCATCCTAGGCATGCATCAATTCTGATTTTAACCACGCACTGCCTTTGTTTTATTGCACATTGCAGTAAGCCAGCAGAAACAATTTCCCAACTGTTTTTGTACATAACTTCCTTGGGCTTAAAGCTTGCCGCATATTTTTGTCCAGTACAAAGTCTAATAATTTCAACATAAGCCGGCATAAACAATTTTCAACGGTTTTTGTAAATAACTTCTTTGGGCTCAAAGTTTGCCGTACGTCTTCCCAGTACTAAGTCTTATAGAATCAACAATGCACCATATAGGGTTTACAACCATCATCCTGATGCTAAGTGGCTAGTTGGATAAAAAAACTTTTAGCCATACAATATACATGAGATTTCTGTATCCGAACGCGAAACAACTCCGTTGAAGCAACTTTTCATTTGTGTAAACAGAGTTGAGGTGTGTAAACCAATGCCCAGAACATACTTTTTCCTGAATAAATTTTGATGATAGTCCATTTGAATACCCAGATGATCACACCTTTAGAACATATCCACAGTACTGTTCGTAAACCAACGTTTACAATTAGTACATTCCCAGTCAAACAATGGGGGAAAAAAATAAATCATGAACTGGAATCATATAATCTCTTAATAGAATTTGGCCTATACCTTTCCTTTTCTTATGTATTTCTTGTACATTTACAAACGTCATTGCCATGTAGTTGCCGTCAGTAGCATAGCAACAAAAGAGAGAGATAGGGTTAAGAATAATTGAATTTCTGAGATAAGGTTAAGAATAATGGAATTTCTACACAATTGTTGATGTCGCCAACTTAGGCTAATATGCAGAGGACATGTGATCATTGTGCTACTGAGTAGTCATATTAAGAAATCCAGAAAATACATTCGTGTGTTGCCAACAGAATTAATGAACAGTCATCCTTGTAAACATTGTTTGACATAATGCTTCAAAACATCAAATAATCCTCTTCTACAGCAGGACAATAAGGGAAAGCCAATAATTTGGGAACCATGAAGGATAAATAAGTTGGTCTCTCGATTCATGATAGGGTCTAGTGCAGCCTGTATAATGGACTTGGCTTTCAGCTTTCTCATGGTTCAGATAAGGGATACAATAAAGGAACAACAATGCATGAATTCTGAATTTTGACTACCTCTCCAAGCAGCTGCTCATCCACGGCAGTGGCCCTCATCACTTTCTAGGTCCCACTGTCAAGAGCAACAACTATGGTGGAAGCGGTGATGTCTTCCACCTCGAACCGTAGCAAGTACCTATGATTCAGTAAAAGTAACAACAAAAATGGGTAAAAAAATGCATTATTAGGATACATCGCATGAAAATGACGGATGAGAAACTGGCCAGAGGAACATGCAGGTTACCTAGGTACATGAGTTTCAACTTTGGATTCAAATTTGGTACACGAATAGTCACATTGGATTCAGATTCAAATGATTAATAAGCAAACCTGCAACAATGAATTTGTACTCCAAGACGACGTAGATGGGAATCACAAATTGGACTCTATTTACAATTTTGAAAATTTCACACTCAAGTATCCAAAATAATGGTAGCACTATGGACCTGAGATTCTGTAGTGTAAGCTCCACATAAAAGGATCAGTTTGTGCATTAGTGATGTTGGGGATTAGTTTGTGCATTAGTGATGCAAATTTCAGTAAAAGTCCCCTACTGGTTTCCTATCCTTGGCGTCCACATTCTGAAACCCAGCACATTAATAAGCAATACACTAACTTTTTGGACAATATAATTAAGAGACGGTATTAAGCACCTCTAAAGTTGAAAAATAAGGTTATTGCAAACCTATCTTTTAGGTAACTGTTAGCCTGAACATTATGTGTTTTATGACGAAGTTTGCTTACCACAACACTACAATAGCTGAGTGGTGTATTTCATTTGATTCTCATCAAACCTGAGCAATACATCTTCTTTACAATGCACTTCCCAATGTCAACAAAAGAGATAAAGTTTCATCTATGTTCGTTACAACAATCTGTGTGCAATGTATACTTTTGTTAGGAGTGTTAACAATGTCCTATGTTGTTCTGGAAACTATTTGAGGTCTGACTTGGCATCCTCAAATAAATGGACCTTCTGGGAGGAGCGCAAAGAATTAGTATTCACTATTCTTGCTTGCCCTCAATCTTCCTATCTCAACTCTCAAGTATCGACTTCAGGAAGAACCATAAGGTTTTACTTCATTGAGCATTGCATACGCTCCCTTACCTAGAAGGGAAATGGAATATACATACCGAAAAATAAAAACAAAAGTTGTACAACTTCAGAATGTGTAAAGTAACATTGTGGGCTATGGGCGAGACTGAAACATCGCTCCCTGCAAAAGAATTTTTCTTCATGCCCACAAAACTGAAGTGCTGGTTGCACTCTATCCTGAATATATTATAAGCATATTAAACTAATTGCCTTCGAC
>JAJJMA010133614.1:0-48116 GCA_023529015.1 Papaver nudicaule
TCAAGATTCAAGAGACCAACTTCCTCCTTTGGACTTTGCTGCTGCACCTTCTTCATCAAAGACTCGAAGAATTAAGAACATAAATGAACTACTTGATGTTCGTTCTCCTTCACCATGTATGTCTCCAGCTGAAGTACCTATAATCCGTCGTTCGAAAGGGGATGATGCAAGCACTTATGAGCAGCATTACATCTCATTGAATGAGACTCTGTATAACCATACTTACCCCCTACATATATATTCCCTATCATTAAGGATTCTCAGGAGGAATTCAGAGAAGCAATACCAGCTTCTTCACAAAGGTTAAACCAGAAGGGAGGCAATGCTGGAAGGAAGGTTTCAATCTCACAAGATGATTTCTCTCATGATGAGATTGAGGTTGCAGAAGTACTATCAACTACAATTCGAGTGCCTACTGCTGCGGGGCATTCACATAAACAATGATGGCTCAATTCCATAATCCACAGCTGCATCTTCACATCTACTGGATTCTTTTTTGGACAATCTTGCTTGTGCTTGGGCTAGGTTTGAAGATTACTACATACTTTGGCTTTATGTTGCAGGTTCTTGTCTATAGTTGGTTAGCCTATGTGAATAGAATGTTGCACTGTCATGTTTGTCAGTACGGAGTCTTTACTCTCATGGATGAAGGTCAGATACTCACACACTGTCCTCTTAGGTGTGGTGAGGATAATTCTCAACGGATCAGACCACTCCTTGAGTTGGTCATGGCGCGCATACGAAAGCTATGGCAGTCATGCCACCTTCTACAATATGCTTTTCAGTTTGTAACAAATGTTTTGTACGTCTCATGCTTTGGTATGCCTATTCATGAGAAGGCCTTGGGATCACATTGTACTGTTTCAATGATAATGAATATATGAGGTCAAGGTCTACTGTTTAAAAAAAAATAAAAAATAAAAATAAAGTTAATCCGTTGAGATTGTGAGCGCCCAAAAGTGGGGCGGAGATAAGAAAAATCGAGGCTAACTCAGGAAGTTCAGGGATATCTTAATACTTAAAACCAATCCGAAAATTCAAACTGTTCCCTCCCTTTTTTGCAAATTTTTGAAAAGAAACTTTGGCTAAAATGTAGCGACAATTAATAATACGAGAGTATATCTTGAAATTACGGGAGACCATTTCTAAAAATATATTAGTGATAACTACCCCGATATTCTCTCTGATCTATTATTGGCTGGAAATCGGAAAATTAGGGTAACTAACCATGTTGGTTACACAAAATTTGTGGAAACATTTTTTTAGATTTTGAAGAAGAAAACCCTCCAAAATTTTCAGCAAAATTATTTTCCGCGGGATGAAAATAAGACGAAAAATTTCATGGCGGGATTATTCCCTCCCGGTGCTTTGGTATAAGTTCAAATTAAAGGTAAGTTAGAACTTTCATCTCGATAACTTCATCTTATCGTTTTCATTTTTCTTTTTCTTGAAACCCTAAAACTATTATTAGCTCTTACCTTTACTGCTGGTATGATTTGTTAAACCCGATCTCGATTTATATTGTAGCAATGCACATGCATCTGACAATGATGGACTGTTTTGAATATGGTTTTCTATTTTTTATATGGACAAGTAACTGATAATCATGGGTTGTTTTGAATCTTTGTTGTTGTATCAATGATGTTTTGGGCAGAAAAACTAGTTACTGTTTATCATATATCATAGATTTACATGTTAAATATCATGGGTTTTGACTCCTGTTGTATATGTAAAGGTTGGATCTAGGAATGGCTACTTTGATTTGAATATACATTTTAGGTTAATCGCAAGTGGTACTTTTTTTTTTGTTTTTTGTTATGATAATTTAGTACAATCACACGTTACATGTCATGGGTTTTAATTTCTTCTGTGTTAAAGAACCAGTTTCGCCGTTATCATGGGTTGCTTTCAAGTTATATCTTTCAACGAGTATGTACTACGTATTTGTGTTCTTTACAAGGGCTTCCTTGAATGGAAAAGCAGGGCTTATAATTATTAAACATGTTGCTGTTGGATTTAGCTAATGTTTTTACCAACACAAGCTCATATTCCTACATATGTTGTACTTTCAGATACACGGTCATGGCGGATGTTGAAGAAAACTCAGATCATGAATTTGGATTTGGAAGTGAAAATGACAAGTACAATGGGAATAATTGCGATTTTGAAGAAGAAGAAGAAAAAGAAGATTCTGAAGAAGAAGATTCTGAAGAAGAAGAAAAAAAAGAAGATTCTCAAGAAGAAAAAGAAGAAGATTCTGAAGAAGAAGAAGAAGAAGAAGAAGAAGAAGAAGCAGAAGAAATGGATTTAGATGGTACTCCACTCAAAGCTGGAAGATGGGATGAACCCTTTGACGAATATGAATATTATGAAGATACGAACGGTAATGCTTGTAATATTGTCCTGGTTTGTTTTTAATTGTCCATAAATCATGTTTCATAATTTGTTTCTGCTATATATTTACAGTGATCCAAGAAGATGAAACGGTTATGTTTGATGAGGACTTAGATGAACTAAGACCAAGTGATTTGCAAGATGGATCAGAAGTAGAAACTGCAGTAGTTGAAACTCAGAGTACACAAGCTGGGCAAAGTCAGGATGTTCCGGAGGATAGAAAAGCCAGGGGAAGGACAAGGCTTTTAAAACTCCACAAAGATTTTAGAGAAGGTCACGCGAAAAGAAGATAGTTGGACTTCGATGAACTTCGTAGACCAGTAGGTGATAATAGTACATAATTTGGAAGTTTTCTTGGCGACTTGGTTAGGAAAAGATGCGGTCTTAGATATAATTGCTGGCGTGAAGTAAAAAAAGAGAAAAAAGATTTCTTGTGGGAAAAAGTAAAGGTATACAGCTAGTTATATTCATATCCAAGGTTATCGCTATCTTTATTCATCGTTTATACTGTGTACTTGTTACTAATTTTCCATTGAATGTTATGGTAGCTTTATTACATAGTCGACGAATCGATGAAGCGTCGGATTATGTCTAAACTCGCTGCGCAACTTCGGGACTTCAGAAGGAAATTAGCCAGAAAATATATACTTCCATTTAAGGATGACCCAGAAGTACTACGTCAAGTCCCCAAAGAGTATAAGCCTGTAATTGACCAAAAATGCTGGGATGCGTTTGTGAAATACAGACTTTCGGATGCTTTCAAGGTTAGAGAATGCACTTCATATTTTTTTTCTTCATCGTTTTTATGTTTATTATTTCCTAGTCCAACATATTGACAAAGATTCGTTTGTCTGTGCTGCAAGGAAAAATCCAAAAAAGCAAAAGAGTCAATATCTCATTCCAAATACCCACATAAGCTTGGACGAGGAGGATACACGGGCATGGCAAAGAAATTGGTAATCATACTTCATCATACTTCACACTTTTAAAGTTAAAAACTGGCAATATTTGTGTTCAATTAACCTATGTTTCATTTTTTGTTGTATGGGTCTCACATATGCAGCAACTCGTAAAGATAGAGGGACTCAACCCTCTACGAAACTGTCGTATTATACACTTTGCTGCATTGTTGCTGCATTACATGCTTTTGAATTGACCTGTTGTTTAACATTTGATGTCATAACTACAGCTAAAAGATGGCATAGTTACCGCTGACCAACTTACCGACCGGTCTTTGATGTGGGAGCTGGGACGCCGATATAAGGGCACGGCTGAAATCAAACATACTAAACTAAAGCTACGGTAGAACGACTTGTAAGAATACCCCACTTCCCAATGGATAATGTTTTTTTCGTCGAAGTAAATGCGCAATGTTCAAACCAGAATTTAAGCTAAATTTTTCAAACAGAAGCATTATCGAAATCAGATTCAACAGGGAACTATACAGGTTCCTCCGCATCAGGATGCCGTGACACTTGCGATCGGAGTGGATAAAGGCGGGCGTGTCAAAGGGGCCGACTTTGGAGTATGCCCGAACATGTTCTGGAATGCTGACAAGCGGAAAAGGCAACCCGTGAAATCCACCGCCGATCAACTGAGGAAACAGGTGGAATCTAAGGATGCACTAATAACCCAGTTGGTAATGTCGCTGAAGTCGTTAGCATCAAACCTCGCTGCTCAAGGAATACCAGTACCACCCATTGCTTCCGAATTGATCAAAAATCATTAACCAATAGTAAGTTAACTGATCCATTAGATGGTATGCGAATGAGATTATATTTACTTTGTCAATGATTTGGAACGCAGTATCTAAAATTTCATCACATCGTTCAACTTCACGCTTCAGGAAAGTTCGACAAGTCTCCCGTCATCTTCACCAGAAGGTGATGGACTTGGAAAACAGATCCATCTATCTGAGGATGCGATGCATTCAACTGAAAAATCCTCAAGAAGGCAACTTGAATCTGAACAACTGAAGGCTTCTTCAAATAAGAAACGGTCTGCTACAAATGGGAAAGGCCCTTCAACTAAGAAACCTTCTGCTCCACCTAAGAAAGGCCGTCCTAGTCAAGATCTTGTGACCGTTAGCCCCAAGTCCGTACTATCTAAACAGAAGTCTCCGACTCCTCTATATACTCGGGAATCTAATAGTTCAGCAACTAGACAAGGCGATAAAGGATTAGGAAAAGTAATATACATTATCTTATTCCAGGCATTTAAATTTATATTTTGTTTTGTGTACGTGTTCTCTTTATGATGTTTGTATGCCATGTATTTATGCAGGGCATAGAATGTGAACTTTGGTCTAGCTATAGGGAAAACATCGTTGCTAGAGGTACAACTTTTCTGTCTGATGACAAAAAGGTGATAGTGCATGGAGTAGAAGTGAAGATCGCTTGCTTCAAAGTCCAGGTTAATGAAGTACTGAATGAAAATCTCCCAGTTCCGATACCCTGCTCAGAGATTAAAACGTTAGGTGAGGCTAAGGGTAGTTTCATCCCTTGGCCCAAAGCTGAAACCGCATTTCTTCAGAAACCTCAGGTTAGTTGCTTTGCTTGGCTTCTATGTTGAATCAAACCCACAGTAGCTTAGGTAACTAATATATGCTGTCAACCCTGTAAATCTCGAACGCTTACAAATGATTTTAACTGTGTCCTCGTAGGACCAGTGTACGTGAATCCTAAATATTACTGATCAGGCGACTCTACAAAAATTGCGTTAACCAAATTTTCTGCAACAGATTGAAAATTCTAAAGAAGCAGATTCAGCTACTCGAATGGAATCTCAAAGTGTACAGGGTGTAAAATGCAACATCTTCTTAGACACTATGGCAAACGTTCTCGCCAGAGGAAAAGCTTACTGGTTTGAGGGGAAACGGAAACTGAATGGATCACAGTCACCGGTTCGGTGCTACAAGACCTTCGTGTCGGAAATAGTAAATGGAAAACAATGTGTAGCCATTCCACACAGGGATATTAAGACTCTAGATGATGCTCGCGGAAAGTATATTCTTTGGCCCCAAAGCTGCACCCAGCTTTTATCTCCTGAGGTTAGTTGTAATGCGTTATGTGTTCTTTGTTCGCTGAATGTTTCCTTACATGAATCAGAGACACAGATGCTAGTGTGAATTAGAGTACCTAATAAGTAGAGATATGTGGAACCTGTTTGATATAACTGTACAACCATTTTTCCTGTTTATTCAAATGGCCAGCCAATCCACATTGGATTTGGGAATACATATTACAAGAATCCTAACCATAACCTAAAAAAAATGCAGCAGGTACATAAACAAAATGATGTGCTGCAGAAAGAGAGTCAAAAAGCTGATCAACTTGAGAATGGTTCTCATAGTACAAAATCCCAATTTGGGCCACCAGAGAAGACTAAGAAAAAGGTACACAATTCATTCTAACTTACTGTTACATTGTTGGAGAATTACTTTTCCTGCTTCTTCTCATGACCAATGAGTCCATGTCGGGTTCGAATATATGCTACATTGATCCTAAGCATTACCCTCTTGCTGCAGGTTACAGAAACTGGTGTGCTGCAAAAAGATAGCCAGGAAGCAGGAGATCGACTAGCTGGAACCGGTTCTCGGGGTACAATATCTCAATCTGGGCAACCAAAGCAGGCAGTCAAAGTAGTTGGAGTACCAAGGGTTTCCGAGATTTCGCCAACTCAACAGAAATCGGTATTTGTTATTTTACAGGCATTGATTGAATATATATACATATTTTTTTTATTATAATGTTCATATGCCATATATTTCTGCAGGTGTAGATGGTGAAAAATGAGAGAGGGGAAAAATTGTCAAAACACTCTCGAAACCATGTCTTATTAAAGACAGTCGCCTATTCAGGCTCATCTTTATAGCTCAGGGCGCAATCCGTTCCATGAAGCTAAACCCTCTATGAGCTCTCTCTTATAACTCCGGTGGGGAAGGTAATATCATAGAGCAGTATCAATGATCTCACCAACATATTAAACCCATCGATCAGCTCAGAGCCAGACCTCGCTTGATGGTACACGGTGAAAGATCAACAGAGACGTATCCTCATGGATTTCCTCTTAAAATACGACTCAATACACGAGTCTTGGTGCAAACCTCAGAAATATCGAAGCTCCAGGCCGGTCCAGAGCTCTCTGAGAAGCATACACCAGCCTAAAAAGGGCCTAAGCGGACCCAATCCCAAATTCAGGGTGGTCTAGCGTACCATGGATAAGCATACCATGACTTCAAAACGGGTTGTAGCGTAAGCACGCACACCACGACTAAGGCACAGGATGCCGTAAAGCTAAGCTTGGCCAGATGCCAAAGCCATGGCGCCATATTCATGGCGCCACAAGGATTATGCCTTGGCCTAAAGGCCATGGCGCCATATTCATGGCGCCACAAGATACATGGCCCGTCCAAGACACGCCATGGGCCATGGCGCCATATTCATGGCGCCACAAGATTATTCCTTGGCCATGGGCCATGGCGCCATATTCATGGCGCCACAAGATTACTCTTTGGCCAAGAGGCCATGGCGCCATATTCATAGCGCCACAAGATACATGGCACGTCCAAAACACGGCCATAGACCATGGCGCCATATTCATGGCGCCACAAGATAGATTACTCTTTGGCCAAGAGGCCATGGCGCCATATTCATGGCGTCACAAGATACATGGCACGTCCAAAACACGGCCATGGACCATGGCGCCATATTCATGGCGCCACAAGAGGTTTGCCTTGGCCAAAAGGCCATGGCGCTATACCCACTCTTGGCCAAAATCATGGCCATAGCCACGTAATACTGCCTGGTTCAAAGCAACTACGCAACACTTAGTCATACGACTCTACTCAACTCAACTATGCAATATCCGCGTATCACTCACTCGAGACATCAAAACATCACACGGGGGGATAACTTTAGGGGTATTGGTCTGGCGGTCTACGGCAGTTGAAAGAAACTGATGGAGATAGTGGGCAGTTACGAGAAGATGGCACGAGTGGGCATGTTCCAGACAACTCAGGCAGTTATGGAAACCAACGCATGTCCTCCACTCCTCCACTCTTCCACGACGTCCACCTTCTCTATCGAGAGATCAGGGTGAGTTCAACACTATAAATAGAGGCTTCCTCTATCTTCCAAGGCAGAACATTCAGAACAATTGGAACATCGAGAAAACACACAGAGCCTCAGAGAAAAACACCTGAGAATCTAAACTCGTTCTAGCCTTGGAGATTTCCAGTCGACTTCACGACGGAAATCTTGAACTCAAACACCCAAAAACTCACCTTCAACCTGATCTCAAGTTTCTTCGTTGTTTCCCTCCCTAGACCAACCTCTATCCTCTCTGTGACCGAAGCAAGGTGGGAACGGCCATCCGTGGTTTAGGCTTGCCTTGTTCGACTTTGATCTCCGAGCACTACGAAAGTACCCAGAGACGGTACACTTGTTTTTGCAGGTAAAAACAGCAGGGTAAAGAATGCAGAATTTGTGGAGATTCTAATGGGAACCCCATTGCTAGAGGTAGAGCCTTTAGATCACCAGGAAAACATCATTTAATTGAAACAGGTGCAGATGTTGACTGCTTTGCGGTCGAGATCGATGAAGTATTCGATGGAAACTACAGTTTACCTGTACAAGCTGAAAATTTTGTGAAATTAAAAGGTGCTGAGGGCTCAGTCATTCCTTGGCCAAAGTCTTTGACTTTTGGTGTTAAGGTTGGTTGCTTAGCTTGTTTGCTTTACTCTTGAAAACATTTATTTAATAGTTAGTCAATCTACTTTCATGCTGATAAGGATATGAGTGCCTTATGCACAAAAATAAAGATGAACCAAGAATGATTGTGAAAATTACAGAACTCAAGATATGAGGTTACCTAATTGATTATGACTCAGTTAAGCTGTGTGCAACCTTCATTACAATTTGGTACAGTTACATTGTTGGAAAATAATTTTATCCTTGTCTTCGCATGACCAACGAATTCACGTTGGATATGCATGAATCCTGAATATTACTCTCTTGCTGCAGGAAACTCCAGAGTCTTATCCAAAAAATCCAAAAGAGCACGGAGTACCTGTTAAACATACTGACAAGCTTATTTCTGCGAAGCTAAAAGAAAATGACCAAAGAAAAGTGGATCTACCAAAAGACCAAGAGATACAACAATCATCAGCCAAACAACATGTCGAGAGTCAACGAGAAACACAAGTACATACTGTGACTGCAAAGGAAAAAATCCCAAAGGGGACCAGCAAGAGGGCCATGACATAATATCAAGTTCCAGATGGTAGCCAGAGGTGTACCAGGAACCAAGGCAAGAGGCATCAACAAAATTGTAATTCACTGGATGTGGAGAACCCAGCATATAAAAAACAGAAGAAAATACGAGAAACGCAATAATGTTTTAGATAGATGGTCTGCCATGTTTCTGGAGCAAACTTTGATAGCAAAGTCCAAACATTTTATCTTGCAAGCTTTTATTAGAACATAGTTTAGACATTTTCTTTTTTCATATCATCACAGCAATAAAAATGATTGTGTTCTAATTTACATTTGTGTAAATGACCCGTACGGGTCCGTTCGGGTTCGGGTTATGAGATCAAGTCTCTTACCCAAGCCGGCACCCGAAAAAATGGGCATATAAATGAACGGCCATTAGATGCATCTTAACGGCCATAAATTCATCAAATTGAACGGCCTTAAATGCATCTAAATTGACAGTCGGAAATCCATCTAAATTGACGGTCAGAAATCCATCGAATAAGATAAAAACGGTAATAATTGAACGGCTGAGGTTCCATCCCACTAATACAATTGAACGGTTCCTAGTAGAACACGTGGACGGCTGGGAACACATCCTGTTTGACGGCTGAAAATCCATCATTTATCCTCAAAATTCGCCCGAGATGAATGGTACCCACAGCTACACGTGGATGGTGGTAGATCAAATATTAAGGGTATCCATGACAACACGTGGATGGTGTAAGATCAAATATTAACGGTATCCCTGGTTACACGTGGATGGTGGATGATCAAATATGAAGGGTGAGAGATGCACCAGAGATTGCACTCGTTCGCGTGGCTAAATAAACACTTTGCGTGTCTTAAGTGCAGTAATAGGCCACATGAGAAGCAATTTCATGAGGCTAAAGGGAAGCAACAGCCACAAGAGAAGCAAGTTCACGAGTCTAAAGGGTAACAACAACCACATGAGAAGCAAGTTCACGAGTCTAAAGGGTAGCAACAACAACATGACTTCGAACAACACTTGGGAAAAGCTTCGGCACCATGGCGGCTTTGTCACGCGAATTATAGCCGAAGGCCACACGAAATTTCGCGTTGCGGAAAAGGTAGTCTAAAAACACGCGATTTCTTGCCACGCGACGAGCATTTGTGATTGGCGTGACCTAAACCATACGGCAACGCCAATCTGGCGTGGCATCAGACCAGATTTGTACTAGTGCGAGCACTCTAAGATAAAATGGCAGAAAACAAGTTGGAAGGGAATTCTTGACCCATGTGACATCACTCCCCACGAGCCATCTGGATATTGAATCACAGTCAACATCTGCACCAGTAAGTCTGTGATTGTACTCAGGAGAAAAATCCAGACAGAGAAGTTCTGCAATCACATCTCTATCGACATCAAAAGACGTATCACCCACCATGGATTTGAATGACAGATTAGTCTCATCAATATTAGTCGTGTTTGCATAGAACACTCTAACAACATCTGGGTGGTAAGAGTTATGTTCTGTAAACATATTTCCCCATTTTCTTCTCTAGACAAAATGCACATGGTCTGTGACCGAAATATCCGATACAAACTTCTTCTCGACGATAAATTTGGAGTTGCAGAATTGCAAGAACTTGTCTTGGCATTCGTTGCTGTGAAACAATATATGTTTCATGACCTTATCAAGTCTGGAAGCCGGATCCGCATTTTCCAAGAACAATCTTCTTTTGCATGTGGACGAGTTTGGAGAAATCCCTTTAATATTGGAAGACTCAGATTGGTCATTGGTTTTCTGGAGTTCTTCATGAGTTATCTTCTTAAGAACATCTCCACTAGACTTCACCATAGATTCGAATCCCTTTAGGTAGAGAGGGAGATCGAATTCCCTTTATATTGGCGTGACCGAAACCCTAATTTCGGTTTCATTAAGGAAACCAATTAAATATTTGGTTTTAATTCAATATTTATGTGATTAATGATAATCTGCAAAAACCAGATAGAATATATTTTAAATTAAATATTTACATCTCCATTATATGCATGTACACACATATGTGAGCCTCATGACGTTAAATGAGGTCATGAGATAATCGGACACACATTGTTTGTTATAATGCAGGGGCTTCCCTTGATTCTCAACACATCAGAAGATTCAGAGATTAGGTTATGGGGAGCATGTATTAAAACCTTACATACAATTTTAGACTTTTCATATACAGAAAAAATAATTTTCTGAAGAGCAAGACTGGAGATACACAGTATGTGGTAAATTCTTAACAGAGGAAAATATTTTATTCTCAGCAGTCTGAGATGAATATATTCATTATTGATTCCTTGAGCCAATAGAAATCTGAGGATGTTCTCCAGATTTGCCTTGTGGAGATAAAGGAGGGAATCATGAAAAACAATGTATGAGGTGATAGATTTACAGAAATCCAACCACTTAACCATATTATCATTGACAAGTAATTACTCATCTCGATTTAGATTTACCAGAAATGATAACATGGTAGAATCACAGTTTTTGCTAACACAGTTGTGACATGTTTGGCATAACTTAGAGTCAAGATTAGGTGGTTCACTAATCAGATTGTCTGTATTGGATAACTAGTTAATGACTCTGTCATAAAGTCTACAACAATGAAGAGCATCATAGGACTTAGTCATTGATCCACGGTGGTGTTAATCATAGCCACTAATATACTAATAATGTATGGTCATAGATCTTGTGTTTAAAAAACATCTTATAGGTTGCATCGCTACAAACACAGACTGTTAAGTCTTTTAAATGTGTTTGCCCTCTCTGATACCAACTGAAAAGGCGAGGGTACCGAGTACACCACCAAATCTTTTTTCTCCAAAAACCTATAAGACAACTTTGTACAACCTTTGCGGAATTAAGGTTTAATTACCAAAGTCTCTTTTTGTATTGATCAATTCACACAAATGGGAGTTAATACAAGTTACAAAAAGGCAAATGTTAACATACAGTGATTTACACAATATAAATGATAAACAAATATAATGCAAAAATGTAAATCACACAAAAGATTTTGTTAACGAGGAGACTGCAATCCAGCAGAAAAATGCCGGGACCTCGTCCAGACCAAAATGAATACTCTTAAGAATTAATACACCATACACGCCTAATATCAGACTTCGGTCACGATGGTTAAAACACTTGATACAATTAACGACAACCAAATGCTTCCCCTTAGTATTCCTGCATCTCCAATCACAAAGTGATCCCGCACATGTAATCCCTTGAACCTCCAATCCAAGAGTTGCTTCACAGTCCTTCGTGAAGACTATCGCTACCCGACCTCCAACCAGACAATTATATTTCCTTCTGAGACAATAGATCAATACGGTAAGGAACCAAGCCGTAGATCCAATAAACTGGTATTCAACCAAATATCACAATATTAATGTGTGTGGTTCTATGATACCGAATCAAGGCTATTATGTTTATATTAATAAACTCCTTGATATGAAAAAGATTCTTGTGTCTATGATATTATTCAAATAGACTTCTTGTTTTTGTCCCAGATTCAATCAAGTCCTTACAATGGATATAAAGGTGTTCTTGAGGATAATAAAAAAACTTAGCAATAAATACAGATCCAATTAAACAACTTGATTCCACTACTAGAGTCTATCGGTTTGGCACACGAAAACAACGTTTCACTTACAAATCCAAGTTGATAGAAAGTCTAGTATCAGAAACTCTACAACACACCTTGAGTGTCAATGATATCAGAAGAACATTGACATAGAATAAACAAGGTGATCTATGTCGATATGGAAATGGTCGGATTACCATCAATATGATAGCTCCTAGGTTTCTGGTCCATTTGGAAGCCTTTCCAAACTCAACTTGTTAACAACGAGTATAAAACTCGAAGAACTCTAGTTGGAATTCTAGCTTAGAAGAAATGTTAGAAGGACAAAGATTGAAGGAGGAAAATGCATCTCTTTTTATAGTGTTTTAACTAAGGCATATTTTGCCAAAAGAATATTCCGAAACATTAACGAGAATTGAATGAGCATTCAATTCCGCATTAATGACATTTAATGCGGAATTTAATTCCTTTGACTTCAAATGCTTAAAACAATAAATGAATACAAGGTTTCATTTGTTGCAACATTGAGTATACCTGATACTCACTCTAGAACCTACCATAGAACCAGTTCTAATAGGCACTCGGTTTCTAGGACAAAACCGGTTTCGCCTAATATCAAGTATTTCTTCCAAAGTTAACATAGTGACAACATAATCTTTGTATGTTGTCGTTAACTTAATCCTAGATTCCAAAAGTTAGGAATGAAATGATCTAGGTGGAAGGAATTGAACAATTCGAATTAAGCTAAGCAATAAAACATTGCCGCAAATCGAATGAATGGCTTATTGTGTCATGTAATAAACCTATGCATGAATGCACAAGTTCATGACCATGTTGAACCAAATCATACTTCCAAGAATAGATCATTGAAGCACATAGATGAATAGTCTTCACATTCCATTTGCAAGTGTAAGAAATGAAATATGGACAAGGAGATCGATTTCAATATAGAGGGATCAATTCATTGTATAGAGTAGATCGATTCCTAATTAGGGAGATCGAACTCTACTAAAGGAGATTGATTAAACATTATTGAAATCGATTCCCAATCTCAAAGTGGATTGATTACAAACCAGTGGAATACGTGCCACATTTGGGTAAATCGATTTCTGACATTGGTGTTCGATCTCAACCATTAGGAGATCGATTTCTAGAAACCGAAATCGATTCCTAACTTAAAGGAGATCGAATTCACCATGTGGTAATCGATCTAGGCTTAAAGCAGATTGATTCCCAATTAAAGAAATCGAATCTTAGCTCTGGAAATCGATACCTAGCCAATGGTAATCGATCCAAGCTATAGTGGATTGATTCATAATAAAAGAAATCGAATCCTAGCATTGGAATTCGATACCTAGCAATGGTAATCAATTCCTTTTGCATGGTGTTTGATTTCTAGTCCATAAGAAATTGGCTTTGTTGCATTGTGATAAAATCACTAGCACTTTGAATGCACAATATAGTCGGATTGGAAAATCCTTATCGATATACGTGCAGGCATTCAAGAAACGAAGATAAACTTCATAAAGCCATTCACCATGAAACACTATTCATAATACAAAGTTCCTAAAAACTTGTATTTAATTGGTTCGAGGAAAGCAGTAAGAATAAGACTCAATTTGACAATGCTTCCAGGTCATGAAACTCAAGAGAAGAGAGTTCATAGACACTGTTGAATGTATTAAAAGTCACAAGCTTCGATTAGTGTAATCATTCAGCTAAGAGTAGAGGACCACTGAAATCATAGTGTCTAGAGGACTAACCTTTTTATTGAAAGAGGATATTATCATTTGTTCTTCATTCGTCTTCAGTTCTTGATTAATCTTCCAAATAATCCAGCCATCGTCTAGCAAAGGTCTAACCTAGTGAAGTCTGACTATTAGTAGGTATGTTCAAGTGTACGAGTTTCGAACACTAAATTATGACAACCAAGCTTGACATACCAACGCTTGGTGGGGTTGACCGAACATTCTCTAACACCATTGTCATTAAAAGTGCATCGATCTTTCTCACAATAATCCTATAACCGTAGTACACTACACAACGTGAATGTCGTATAAATATTAATCATTCTCAATAAGCTATCAATGCTAAAGTTATCGACTATATTTCGAATTGTAGAATAAGTAAAATCGAAGAGTCCAAAAGTCACAACTCCTACTAACCTTTTGTGAATGAACATGTAAAGATGTATTTATGAAGCTTCGGTCTTCATCTTCAAGATCTCAACTACCTAATATGATTCCCGTATCTGAAACCTGACTTTAGCAGACTAAATCAAGAATGTGTTTTGGCATCTAAACTTGATAACTAATTTGACATACCAACATTAGTAGGTTTGACCGAGTAATGATCTAACAATTCGTAAATCGACTTGGTCAGTTGTGATCAAAGTGTCATTCGAAATGACTTCCATTGAAGTTTTATGACCATTACACTTGAAGTCTTCTTCTATACTTTCATTGTGTTGATGAACTATATAAAATGTTTCTTGGAACTCTGTACTATACCAATAGTTGTGATATGAACTATATATATTTACGTATTTGCATATGAATCATATGTTCATTTTAGTGAATGGTCTGAGATGTTTTATCCTCGTATAAACTTCATAGATTTATGAATGCATGTGCTAAACAATGAATAAATATGTTTATTTGAGTTATCATTTTTGCATTCAAGGTTGGCAGTGTTCTCTATGTATCACTAAGCGTACATCACTATTACTAAAGTTCCATTTTATGGAGTAGTATTTGATTTCTTGTCTAGGGAATCAATCACAAATGTAAGGAATTGAACCCTAAGTGCTTGGTATCGATTTCCTAAGGTAGGCATTGATGTATCTATATGAGAATCAATTACTGACGCTAGAAATCGGTTACTCATAACAAAGAATTGATCTCCTAAGCTGGGTATCTCTCTCTCTCTTGGGAATCGATCACTGGACGCTAAAAATCTATTTCTAGACTTATGAGTTGATTAGCTTTGGAAGAAATCGATCTCTACACTTAGAAATATTTTTATACCAAGGACTTGATTTGTCTTCAAAGGAATTGATCTCCTCTTATCGAAATCGATCTCTTGATGCACCATTTACTTAACTTGTATATGTAATGTGTGAGAACAAGGCATACCAACCTTCAGTTTCTTGATGGATTGGTTTGTTTGTTACCCATCAACGATGTTACACAACAAAATCTGGAATCTATTGCGGCTATCAAACTTTTGGCCTTTCTTGTGAAAAGCCGGTGAAGAAGAAGGGACACCAACCTTCGATTTTCTTCACGCTCGAGAATCAATACAATACATCGCCCACTATTGCCAGCTAAGCCAACAAAAAGAGGTAGTCGTCAAAGCAACAATGCAAACAAGCGTGTGAAAGGCCTTAACCGCCAATCAAGGAAGTTTTAACTGGAGTGTCTGACTACTGTGACTAACTTATTATGGGTTAATGCCTATTTTAAGATTAGTTACAAAATGTTATGTTTGGTGGATATCTCCACCACTGTATTAAAATGTGTAAGACACTCCTCTACCTAAATAAAATCGCCCCCTTTTCAAAAGGTTACGAGGTAGGCCTCAAATATCGCCATGACATGGTTCATGATAACTTTGCCGACATGCTCTTTAGAGTAAGTGTTCCGCCTAGAAAAGAGGTCGCTTTGGGTTTCCTTTCTAGTGCGTGCATTGGGACCAGCCGACATCTTAGTGTACAATTGGGATGAGGGACATGATACGTGCTTGGAAGTTACCGGTGTCTCACCTTCACGGGTGTGTGTGTTCGTACTTTCCGTCCAGGTCTTGCTGTAGAAAATGCTATAACACGTAAGTGCAGTAAGTATTTTAACCAATGCAGGACCCATGGTTACGGTTTCAACACCCTAGCCTTTTCGACCCTAGGCGAACTTGGGAAAAACACTATTGGTTTCTTCAAGATGCTGAATAACTTTTTATTAATGCAGGATGTTAATGTTAAGGCGAGCAATTTTCTTTTTCATAGATTAGGCGTTGTTATTCATAAAGGTGTTGGAGCCAACTAGTACACAGGCTTCCGACCAATTTCCTGTAAACTTATTTTATTTTTATTAAATAAATAAGTTGCGTTTGAATTTAAATAAACAAATATAATTGCATAAGAGAATTGAACATCCCCATTATTTCTTTTATTTTTTCCTCCATATGCACTCTAGAATTCCTGAAAGAGTTAAACTCTAACAATGATCCTAATATGACTGTCCAGGATCTGAACATTAAGAATCCTAACAGATTGGATGACTTCAAGCTTAATGCATTTTTCAAGCCTGATGATGTATTGAGAATTAAAGGTATTTACATTCCCTATGATGATGAGGGGATGCTTCAAAAAGACAAACTTATCTGGAGACCTCATCCTCAAGGTAAATTCTCATCTAAGTCCTTTATCAAATCTCTGCAAAACAATAGCCCTTCTACTTCTAGAGACAACAATATTGATTTCCCTTGGAAGAAGTTTTGGAAAGTGAAAGTTTTACCACCTAAGATTCAGCTCTTCATTCAGAGGTTACTCAACAGAGGTCTGGCTGTGGGTAGAAAAATGATGAAATTCATAAAAGGGATCAACTCTGACTGCAAGTTATGCTATAAAGATATTGAGAGTGAAGAACACCTTTTCTTGCACTGCCAAGTCACCCAAGCTATTCTCTTTGCTTCTCCTCTTGAGCTTAGAGTTGATAAATCTTCTAACATCACTATTCAGGACTACATCATTTCTTGGCTGGCTGAAAATGGTGAATATGAGAAATACAAGATGGGTTGTTGCCTCCTTTGGGCTATTTGGCTGCTCAGGAATAACATCTGCTTCAACAAGGGCAATATCAATATACATTCTACCATTAAGGATGCCCTTTACTGGTACAATATGCAGATAATCATTAAAGATCCTACTCCATACCCTACTGACAGGGCCGACCCTAAGCATAAGAAGTCAAAGATTGACTTTGGGGCAGCAAGGTCGTTGGGGGCAGCAAAACTCATCTAGTCATCTTCGTGTTAAGCAACTAGCCAACTACTACTTGTTTCAGAATAAAATATGTGTAAAAATGATATCAACGGTTTCAGAATAAAATGTGTGTAAAAATGATATCAACGAGATTCGAACACCCACCGTGTGACATGAACCTCAACCTAGTGAACCACTACGCCACGGCATACTTTTTTGATGATAAGGAACTCTTACACTAATTTTATTGTTTCTCATAATTGGGCAACATTTTCATTGATGACTTTGGGGCATCCAAATCTCAGGGCCGGCCCTGCATACTGAACATGATATTTTAGATTCTGACAGTTCTATTTGGTCTCCCCCTCCTGAAGACACTATGCAGATTAATTTTGATGGGGCTGCTGTACCAAAGGGTTTTGCTTGTGCTGCCATTATGATGGATAATAAATCCAAATTCCATGGGAGTAAATCCAGAGTTCTCCAGTTTGCTATTCCTCTGGAAGCTGAAGCTTATGGTGCTCTATTGGGTTGTGATCTTGTCAAGAGTAAACAGGTCACTAATCTTATTATTGAAGGGGATTCTCTTACGGTCATAAATCTGTTTAGATACAAACACTATGAGTGTCCCTGGCGCATTAAAGATACCATGTCCAGAATCAGAGATAGCTTCAGTGATTTCAACTCGGTTTCCTTCAGCTTCATTCGTAAAGATGCCAATCAGTTGGCCCATAATTTAGCTGCTAATGCTATCATCAACCAAAGGTCTGAGACCCGGTCTACTTCCCCTCCTTCTTGTATTACTCACTTGTTAAGTGAGCTCTCTTCTTCTTTGTAGTTTGTTGTGTCTTCTTTTTGTTGGTTTGCCCAACCTTTAAAACAAAAAAAAAAAAAAAAAATCCTTGATAAATGATGAGCCATGGAAATAAAAACATAGGAGTATGATGAACTTACTCCCATAAACGATGACAACCTTAATCTTAAAAGAAATTAACCTTTTATCTCTCTGCCACGTTTAATACACATCAACCAAACGTTTTCTGAGTTGTTTTCTAGACAGTATGTCTAGAATTATTGTATTTTGTTCAAATGCTATTACATTTAGAACTTTTTGGGGAGTAATTTATTCTCCCAAAAATTGTTCATCATTTCTCAAACTTTAGGATGAATAGAGAGTTGAATAGCACCTCCATAAATAATTAATTCCACCAATTTATACACGGTATGTGGCAACCAATGGCGGGCGCCGGGCGGGATAGGGGTGCAAGAACTTTCCAGGATCATCTTGACAGCTAATCAATTTATACATGGTGCAAATCAGCAAATGCATGCTATCATTTTGGTAATTCACCAATTTGAAACTGTAGTTGGAGCAAGATTTATCTTACTTAAGTTTACAACAGGTAAATTCCAGTTGTTAAGTTGGTAGTCTAGACTCTAAACATTTGTCATGAGTCATGACTCATGCGTTTTTGGTGCGGAAATTGGTGTAAAATATTTGCCTAATATTGTATCCGATATCCTGGTCAAAATCGCAGTAACTACACGTTTAGTCTTTATTCTTTCTACGGGTTTTCATCTCAAAGGGTGTACAAAAATGGCGTTTACGAAATCAATTTGGTAAAATTTACTTTACATGCAAAAATAGAAAAGTAAAAAAGTTACTGTAACAATATGGATAAGACAGAGCAGCAGTAGAGTGAATCAAAACCACGCACGACGTTGCTCTCTGTATCGTGCTCATTGAAACGTTTCGATTCTGTGCACCGTACGTCTAGCTGGACACTGCGTCCCATGATTTCGAATTTTACCACTCTATGCAACACCAAAAGCTTTTCATCCGAAAAGGAAAACAGAAAATGAGCAGAAGCGTACGCTAAGCTGTATGCCGTAACATTCTAAAATTCACAGGTCACGTCTGCTTTCGATAAATCTAACGGTGGATATCAAAATATCTTAACATGATTTGTTGAAGTTAAAATCCAACGGTACTTCTTAACTAAGACATTGTACAACCCCAAGCTAAATTCCCGTGTAATGCGATGCACTGTGCATAGTTGTTATAAAAAGTTTGTTTCTCAGGAATTCCCTCCACTACTGTTAAGTTCGTCTTGCTCAGTGAGAGAGCGAGAGGGTCAGAGAAAGAGAGAGAAGAGGGAAAGAGGGTTAGAGAGAGAAATCTTAGAGGCGAAGAAAAAACTGTAGAAATTGAGAACGAGTGTTTAATTTCAGCAGCCTAAAGCTTCAATTAGGGTTTATAATATTATTTCAGGTAAAATTCTTCTTCTATTTACAAGCTTCTTTAACTATTCAGTAAGTTGTGATTCTCGTTTTCTTCTGTTTCCTTTCTTAATAATCTTCACCAGAGAGAGATCAATTTCTGAAGCATTTGAAGTTTTTTCAAGTGATACATTACCTTATTTGTTTATTTTTAGAATTTATTAATTTTTATTTTTTTGGGTTTTTCTTTCTTAGTAATCTTCACCAGAGATTAATTTATTAAGCATTGGAAGTTTTTTTAAGTGATTTCCTGAGTAATAGATGGAAAATCAATTTCTACATTATTGTATTTGTTGATTTTTCAGTATTTTTTATTTTTTTGGTTTTGTTAGCTTAATCGGAGAGATTTTTGAGGTTTTGGAGAGTTTTATGACAGATCAAATGAGTTTCATGTGTTTAGGTAGTAACTAACTGAGTGCATTAAAATGATTTTGGTAGAAATGGATTTTCATTTGGTGGATGGTTTCTACCTTGGTTCATATGATATTTTGTTGAAATTACTTCTGTATTGTGTTTTGATCTTTGGTGTTGTGTTATTTTTTAGTCTATTCTTTGATTTGTACTTCGATTTTTGCTATTTTGGTTTCTATTGATTGATTTGGTGAAAATTGGGCTTGTATGTTGTTTCTGTTTGGAGATCCTATTGCTGCTACCATGTGTACACGTTTCCTTCTTTGGTTTTGCTTATGGTGTACTTTTTGTTGGGGTTCCATCTGCTTTCATGCATCTATGAGTTTCACTGATGGTGATATTTATGTATGTGATTTAAGCTTGTTCTTGAGGTTCTGGTGTGTATGTATGTGATTTAAGCTTGACTATCAAAATTCTAATGAAGAGGTGAGAACCTAGTTGGTGCGTCATCTTTATGACTCATTGCTATAGGTTTGAGTCTCTGAAGAATTGTAGGTATTTTAAACAGTTTTATTTCCCAGTGATTTGTGTTATGATTTCTTGCATGCTGGTTTGTTGTATGTTTTCTGTATGCTTATTACTATCCCTGTCTGTACTCCTTTACTCCTGGAAAGTCTCTCTTATATCGTAGTTTATCTGGTCCTGATATTCTTGTTGATGTCTGGAACACACCTTTTTGGAGAATGACTCATTTAGAAGTGAACTTAATAATGTTTTGGCTTTAGTCTTTTGCTTAGTTTAATCTGCTTCATCTACATGTATGCTTGTTCCTTGAACTGCCATGTCAATTTGTTTGTACAAGCATTTATTTTATTTCGTTTCAGGAAACCCATCCATTCAAGATATGGAAATGACCGGTGAAGATGGATACGATGCTTTGCCTCCTCCACCTCCCATTTTATCACCAGGTGTCACCCCGGAGAAATTAGAGGCACCGGACATGAAGCCGGAGAAATTAGAGGCACCTGACATGAAGCCAGAGAAACAATATATCCCAAACCGTGTACCGATGTCCAGGCCTGGAGTTGGCAGAGAAGGAAACCGCATCCCACTGCTTGCTAACCATTTCAGAGTGTCGGTGAATGTTCCAGATGCAACATTCTACCAGTATACTGTATGTACAAAATAAACACGTGTCTTTAGTTTCTTGGAATTGTATATGCAGTTCTGTTCAACTAATTCGTAAGAAATGTGCAGGTTTCCATTACCTCTGAAGATAAACGAGCAGTTGAAAGCAAGGGGATTGGGAGGAAGCTTATGGACAATCTTTGTCAAACCTATTGTTCAGAGCTAGGAAGGAAACATTTAGCCTATGATGGAGAGAAAAGCTTGTTTACAGTTGGTCCCCTTCCCCAAAACAAGTTTGAGTTTAAAGTCGTGTTAGAAGAAGCATCTGTCAAACGGTTTGTTTTCTACTTCCCCTTTCATTTCCTAATATGGCTCCTCGTAGATTTTATCCTTAGCATGATATATACTGTTTAAATGTGATCTATGTGTTGTCTCAGTAGTGGGAGCCCTGACTGTGGTAGCCCCAGTGAAATTGAGCGTAAAAAATCAAAGCGCTCTGCTTATCAAGCTGCACAGACATTTAAGGTAGAGATCAGCTTTGCTACAAGAATTCCTATGCGATCTATCGCTTTAGCTCTCAAAGGAAGTGATGCAGAAGGTACAGGAGATGCACTGAGAGTACTTGATATTATACTGAGGCAGCAAGCTGCTGAGAGGTGGGTCAACTTTTAATTGTCTAATAACTTGTCTTATGATATTTAGGTTGTAATTCTATTGAGCTCTTATTTTCTCATTCTGTGGTTTTTGAACATAGGGGTTGCCTTCTAGTTAGACAATCCTTTTTCCATGGTGATGTGAGGAACTTCGTCGATATTGGTGGGGGAGTTACTGGTGTTCGAGGATTTCATTCTAGTTTTCGTACCACACAGAGTGGTTTGACCTTGAATATGGGTAATCCTTTCTTGTCAATATTACCCTTGTTTCTAATTTGCACTCACAATTTATTGCTTTATCTAGTTTTCTTTCATTGCTTTCTACAGATGTGTCCACAACAATGACCTTGACACCTGGTCCCGTGCTACAATTTTTACTTACTAACCAGAACGCCAAGGATCCTCGCCAAATTGACTGGGGAAAGGTACTAGTGACCATTGAATTTTAGTCCTTTAACTTTTTTTTCCCTCATTTTGTCAGCTTGTGATGTTTATCATGGGAGTTTCAGGCCAAAAGAATGCTGAAGAACATGAGAATTAAGACAAAGCATAATAATATGGATTTCAAGATCATTGGACTAAGCGAGAAGCCCTGCAAAGATCTATAGTATGTCATTTAATCACTATGCTTTCTGTGATTCGTTCTAATTGATCAGATTCCTTCTTGACCGATATTAAAATTGGTTTTTGTTGTTCTGGTGCAGCTTTCCCATGAAAGTGAGAAATGATGATGGCACGGAGGAAGGGCAAACTGTAGAGGTTACTGTTTATGATTACTTTACAAAGCATCGTAAGTTAGAGCTTACTACTTCTGCATACATGCCCTGTGTGGACGTTGGCAGACCAAAGAAACCCAATTACATTCCTCTAGAGGTTAGTATGATGCTTGTGCTATTTGTTCATGTACAAAATTATCCCTCCTCTCTCTCTTATGCATTGCTTGTTCTTCATGTATTTCAGCTATGTTCTCTTGTGCCACTGCAACGCTATACAAAGTCTTTATCTACTATGCAAAGATCTTCGTTGGTTGAAAAATCAAGGCAAAAGCCTTTAGAACGTATTAAGACTCTGACAGATGTAAGCATCCTTTTGCTCAGTTCCATTAGCATTCATATCTCTTCAGTTATTCATTTCTGTGCTTCATCTTTTCAGTCTATCAATAACAACCGTTATGATGCGGATCCATCGCTTTCTGCCTGTGGGGTAACTATCGAGAAAGAGTTGATTTCCCTTGAAGGACGTGTTCTAGGAGCACCAGCGGTGAGCTATTATGTTGATTATAATTTAAATTTGTTGGTATGATGCAGTGGTTTTATTCAGGAAATTTTACCACTTGGTCCACTTCAATTGCAGTTGAAAGTCGGCAATAATGTTGATTGCTTCCCTAACAATGGACGGTGGAATTACAATAGGCAGGTAATGATGAGGTTTTGCTTGCTTTTTCAAACGTGTCACATTATTATGTAATTGAGAAAATTGATGCCGAAATGGTTCCTTCTCTTCCAGACGCTATATGAGCCCGTTCAAATTCAACGGTGGGCACTCGTTAACTTTTCTGCTCGTTGCAACACTAGCCAGATTTCCAGGGACCTTATCGATTGTGCAAGAAATAAGGGAATAGTGAGTATTCTGACTTTTCTGTCTGCATTTTGTTTCATACTTTGAGTCATTGTGATTTATAATGCATTGTATTGATTCTGTTCCACTATGCAGAATATGGAGCGCCCATACTCACTAATTGAGGAGGATAACCAGTCAAGGAGATTACCTCCTATTGCCAGAGTTGAAATGATGTTTGAACAGATAAAACAGAAGCTACCTGGTCCTCCTGAATTTCTTTTGTGTGCCTTGGCTGAGCGGAAGAATTCTGATGTTTATGGTTTGATCCCTAGGACATAATTTTAACATTAAGTTTCCTTTTTTTAATCATCTCTAAAACTAAATATGTTTTACTTTTCATTATGTAGGACCTTGGAAGAAGAAATGCCTTTCTGAAGCAGGTATTGTCACACAATGCATCTGCCCTATGAAGGTTAATGACCAGTACCTTACAAATGTTCTTTTGAAAATCAATACAAAGGTAAACCTTGTATTCTGCTACTTGTTTTTCCCCTTCCTCCCATTTTTTATAGGCTTAATCTCTTATTTGCATGTCTACCTTGTTTCTCTCTGTTTATTAGCTTGGGGGTAAGAATTCTTTGCTAGCTGTTGAACAAATACCTCGCATTCCCCTCATTAGTGAAATTCCAACTATGATATTGGGAATGGATGTTTCTCATGGGTCACCAGGTCAATCGGATATCCCATCAATTGCTGCTGTAAGTTTTTCTATTTTAGTTTTCTTATCACTTGATCTTGAACTAGTGTTTCATGAACTTGGCACGCGGTAGCCTAATTGACATTGCTCGTAAATATGCTGGAATTATCAGGTTGTTGGTTCTAGATGTTGGCCCTTAATTTCAAGGTACAGGGCATCTGTTCGTACCCAATCCCCAAAGGTGGAGATGATCGACTCCTTGTACAAAGTGTTACCAAATGGGGAGGATGATGGAATTATGAGGTGGTCATTTTAACTGATTTAAATATCATAATTTAGCACCAGAGTAGTGTGTCAGTGTTTATCCACTCCATTGCTGAACTTCTTTGATGTGGATTATAGGGAGCTTTTGGTGGATTTCTACCAGACAAGTAATGGGAGAAAGCCAAGCCAAATTATCATTTTTAGGTACATTAATATTTTCTGGATGTAAATTTTCACTTCGAGCAGTCTTTTTTCCCTTTAGTACAAAGAAACCAGGATATGTGTTTTACTAGTTTATGGTTTTCTTTCACAGGGATGGAGTGAGTGAGTCTCAATTTAACCAAGTATTGAATGTCGAGCTGGAGCAGATCATTAAGGTTCGTTTGGTTTAAGTACTCCAATTTCGTTGGAACAACAAAAACTGTGATGAATTATTCAATATCCATGGCTCCTTTTGTTACGTATGTATTCAACAGCTGTAAATGTATCTCCGTACGAGCATACTACTAAACCCATAAATATCTTGTTTGCTGTAGGCAATAACTCATTTGGGAGAGACGAAGCTACCAAAGTTCACATTAATTGTCGCTCAGAAGAACCACCATACAAAATTATTCAAAGCTGGTGGCCGCCCCGAGAATGTTCCACCAGGTTTCACTTTGTTCTCCTTTAAACTCTGTACTCTCTGCTGCCTTCCTTGTTTCAAAATTTCGGCTTTTCCCATCTTTACTAATTCTTTGTATATGTACGTTTTTTAACAGGAACGGTGGTGGATACAAAAGTGGTGCATCCTAGGAATTATGACTTTTACATGTGCGCCCATAATGGAGCTATTGTAAGTGATTTTCCTTTCTATATGTGGAAACTTGAAACATAGTTCTGTTTTATTTTCAAATTAATGGCTGTCTCGTGGTTGAACGTTGAAAATAGAATGTTAACAATGTTCTTATGACTTTTCTGTCTGTATATTTTTTGTATTTTCTAATCTTGACTGTGGATTCTGAATCCAATAAAGGGAACATCTCGCCCTGCACACTACAATGTTTTGCTCGATGAGATTGGTTTCTCACCTGACGATTTGCAGAAGCTCGTGCACTCTCTTTCGTATGTGTGAGTACCCAACCCAGGCTTCAGACCCGCTTTTAAAAACTATAATTATTATTTATTAAAGCCAATAATTATATTCTAAGTTGCTGCTTTGCTGCTGATACAGATACCAGCGCAGTACAACAGCAGTCTCAATTGGTAATGTTATACTTCATCTCATTCTTTTTCTAGAGCTATTAAATTGCAACTTCCACAACAAATGATAGGTTTCTATGGATCTTTAATCTCATCTTTTATTGTTCTCTAGTTGCACCCATTTGCTATGCCCATCATGCTGCTTCACAGATGGGCCAGTTCATAAAGTTTGAGGATTTCTCTGATTCGTCATCTGGAGTTGGTGGTAATTTGACATCTGCATCGAGTATTCCTGTTCCAGAGCTTCCAAGGCTTCATCAGAATGTCCGAAGCTCTATGTTCTTCTGCTGAGGTTACGGTACACCATAGACCTACATTTACCCAGTTCATATTTAAAGTTGAACTACCTGGTCAAATTATCTGGGTATTGTTTGTAGGTTAGTCATGGTTGACTCCTTTTTTTTTTTTTTCTTGGGTTAGAATGGTATATATCAAATACGGGGAGGTGTAAAGAAGGAAAAAAAGTTGTTTAGAGTCCATCCATTAGTTCAGTTCATACTGCGAAGAAATGGTTTCCCATTAGAGGCACTAGGTCTCTATTGTTTATCGACTCTTTTGAAACCCCAAAGTCATGTATTTTGTTTGGGTTTTTATTTACCTGAACTTCTTTTTCCTTGTCAGTACAAGGATTTTTGTGTGGATGGAAATAAATGGCACTAAATTTTGATCTCTACTCTTTATTCTCGATCTTTTTCATTCTTGTGATCTTGTCTTCAAAAGAACGGATCAAGAATTCTCGATAGAACTTGCAACTTTTTACAAGTTGTAGAAAGTGGAAGATAGTCAATTCAGTAGTCCCATATGTTTTGCTTTTTGACCCAAGGTTTTTATTGTTCACGTGTGTTGCGGGTAGAGGTATGGGACAGTGCACATCCTTAAACTAACTCTCTGAGTCTCTGACCAGAGAGTAAGTTCTTCATATATTTTTTTGAATGGAAATTAATCTCTTTATATCAATTTATGGTTATTTCACCGCTTTGTTTTTCCTCATGATTTCAGACTTTTCATAGACTTTTTTCTTCTTCTTCTTCTTCTTCTTCTCTTGTTTAAAGATTCTGCCATTTCAGAAGCGACCTGTTCTGAGTTTCTTGCATGAAGACTGATCTCACGATATTGCAAAACTGTAATGTGCAATAAATATTGGCTATTTAGGGACCCGCCATTCTATTAGGGAGACTCCCCTAATAAAACAAAATAGGGATATTTTGATGGTAATTAGAATCACCCTTTATATTTGGATATGATTAGTATTAGTGATTTTAATTAGACAAGTCGAGTGCACGTTGCAGGTCGGCAAATAGAAAATATGTCACCATGCGCTGCACGTTGACTTAAAATGCACGTTGGCAGTAATATTGATTGCCATTTTTGATAAAGAAAGTAAAACAGATAAGCAAAAAAAAAAAATGGTCGAAGAGAACAAAACTTTAGGATGGTGTTTAATGATCTATTCTTAGTCATGGAATTGGTATATTTACCACACCCATTATACTCAATTTGAACAACAATAATAACACTTTTACTGTTGTGGAAGCAATGCAAGCAGCACAGAGAATGTCCAGCATCTAGCTGAAGTGTAGAGTCTATAGACATAAAACGTGCCCAGTTGGTACTTGGTACCTGAGGCTGAGATTGTCAAGTGTATAGTCAATACATAAAAAAAAAAAAAAACTTTAGGAATATTTTCTCTTACTCTTTCGTTTCTCCGAGTAGAAATGTGGAGTATTTGTTTTGGCTGTAAGTTGTGTGTATGTGGAACATGAGTATACACCATCTGATTAATGAAGAATATCTTAAGAAATCCAACCTAGCACATGAAGACAACTACTATACATGTCATCCAAAAATACTAATGGTAATAGTGTTGTACTCAAAATTTGATAGCTATCACCTGAACTGGTCAGTATGTGGGAGTATCTATCTAGGTTACAAACAATAACATACAATTATAAGTCGAACCATAACCAAAACCTAAGCAACAATCAAAGAAGCACAAAGAAATCTATCGTGTTAACAGATATGTTTAATATTCTCTGCTAGGAATTTTATCGATCATATAAAAGGTATGCCAATGCATAACCGAAGAGGCATAAACCATTGTCAATTGTTGTACAAACCTATTTTAACAGCATTAACTAATGATTCGAAATCCAAATTCAGCTGATCTGATGATATTTAGTTTCAGTTGCTAATGAAGTTGAGTAAGTTTGTGTAACCTAAACGAAAACTGTCAGCGAATCTTGTACGAAAATTAGTCGAAATAAATGTTGGGTACTGTAGTTGTCGTCGAAATTTCGTCTCTAGTGTAATTGGATCCAACTATGGTTCAATTGTTTTGGTGAATTTTATAGGGAGAAACAGTCCTATGTTCTAAAAGAAGTGAGGGAGAAGAACATGTTTTGTTCGCAAATCGCATGAAAATTTGTCTGAAGCTCAAGTTACAATAAAAGTCATGAAATTGGGTGCGCGAGATTCGAACATTGCACCACAACACGGAAGGTTTACTTGGACATTTGCTGTAAATTTGAAGTCGCATAGACGATAGACCCTCTTTAAGGAAAGTACGACATACTGTAGAAGGCAGAAATGGAATTAAGAAATTATGGAGGGCTATCTTCGTCATTTACTGTCGGTCGAATAGTTTGTGACACCATTTATTTTCGGAATTTGGACTAAGCTGACGGCTTTCTTTTAAAGTAGAAAAATCAAACGGCTATGAAGAGTGAGCTTAAGTGATTGTGTTACTTGCATTAAAAGGGGGAGATTAGCTAAGTTATTGTTAATTATAATGGCAAAATAGCATCTCCTTCTCCATGTTTTCACCATGCCGCCACCACCACCACTAGCAGGACCACTGTCGTCACCGCTGTGGCTTACTCTATTTTCGTCTGGTTTACTCCATTTTCGTCTGGTTTTTTTTCGGCTGTTTTTTTTTTTTTACACTAAATTCGGCTAGGTTGGTTGTGATAACTTAGCAAACTGAATTTCGGCTGGATTTAACCAATTTTCGTCTAGATTTAGTCCATTTTCGTCTGGGTTTTTTTCGGGTTTTTTTTTTTTTTAACACTAAATTCGACTAGATTGGTTGTGACAACTTAACAAACTAAATTTCGTCTGGATTTAGCCCATTTTCGTCTGGATTTAAGCATTTTCGTCTGGATTTAGCCCATTTTCGTCTGGATTTAGCCCAACCGAAAGGGTTATATAATTATGACCAAAACCAACCGACAATCCAAAGGGTTATATAATTTCGTCTGGATTTCGTCTGTCTCGTTGTTCTTTGATTGTTTAGGTTTGTTCGCAGACAGCCATTTCGATCAGTCCAACGAGCTTGACTCAATCAACCACTAAAACTAGGTTTTTGTTGTAGGGCTTATGGCCCATGGATGTGCGGCCCAAGTAGTATCCTAGGGTTTTCTATATACTTGTATATAAAGGATACTATAACTATGTAATCATACACATCTATCAATGAGATATTCTCTTTCTCCATCTTCTCCACTTCTTTACGTTATCAGCTCGAGGCTCTAACCCTAAAGCAGCGGCCGATTTTTTTTTTCGAAGCCTAATCACCCAGAGCTAAGTTTGATTGATTTTTTTTTATTTAATTTTCCTTAATTCAATCAACATAAATACTGTCTCACGTTGCTTTGATTTTTTTTACATATATTCGCATCTACCGCAAGACTTCCATCATCATCAAATTTCGGCACAATGGTAGAGCTGGTTAGTTCTATATTTCTGGTTTCAATCAAACGCGTGATGTACTACTCTTTGATTACGCCGATGCAAAAGAGGTATATGCCTAAACTGTTTAAAGAAATTTGGTCTCGCCAGTTTTGCGTGATCTGTCGGCCATATCCGTGGTATTCGGGAAGTTTGAAACTGGTTGGCTAGCCTATAACAGGACCAAAACTACTTCAGAGGACATAGTTTAGGCCACGTATACGAAAACTTAAGCCATCTTCGACCATTATAATTTGGGCCTACTGTTAGCTGTTGGTTGACGTTAGAAAACGTTTAGACCTACCGTTAGCCGGCTCAACTCCTATCCAGCTGGCCCAAATGTTTACTATATCCTATCCAGCCTAGTGTGAACTCAGTTCCGGTTTTATGCTTGTTTCGGGTCTGGTGGCCGTTCCGGTTTTAGGTATACGAAGTTAGAACCAAACTATGTTTTAGTCCCCCGGTTGGTCTTCCATGTTACCGTCGACAGTCATTTTTAATATGTGCTTGTGCTAGTTGCCTGATGGACATGTTATCGAAAGTTATTTATTTTGTATAAAGATTTATTATTTTTCTAATATAAGCATGAGCACGTGCATTTTTGCATTCCATTTCGCATCGTCAGACGTCCGATTTTTAGCGAAACATGTGGCTAGTAAGCTGAACCCGTGCCGGTGGCCTTATGAGATTTACCAGCTGAACCACCACAAGCCTTAGCCTAGTACCGATAAAGACTAGTCTAACTATGTCTGAGGTATATTTTGCTAAGGTAACCCAAGCCTACCTGAGAATTAGTGGAACCTGCATGCATGTAGTTTAACATAGACACTTGACCACTAGGTTGACTTAAGCATTTCATTTTATGCTATGTTGTGAAACCTTTTGGTGTACAAATTGTGTTTACCATGCTTGCCTTTGATTTGGTGTGCTAGTATATTACACCACGCTTTGGTTTACTAGTCTATTATACCATGCTAGGCTTTGGATTGACTTGATAGTCTGTTACACTATACTTTGGCTTGCTAGTCTGTTATGATAGTAGTCGGTCAATCTGGATCCCCGTATAGTAATTCGATCCTACCAGACCTACACGTAGTAGTCCAGCCCAAGTTGTTATACCCAACAAGTTCTCGTAGTGGTTAGTACGAGCTTTTCACAAACTATTGTTACAGCCCATTGGTTCAGTCCACAGGGCATGTAGGCCCTATACTCACTTGTATCCAAGTTCACCCTATTGGGCTAGTTCACACATTCACCAATGGGCCTCCTTACAGTTTTTGTGCCCACATACTTTATTTGTAGCAAGGCCTCCAATATTTTACGGTTAAAACCAGGGCCTTTATGTTAATAGAAAGGCCTTCCATATTTTCGTAGTAGGGCCTCCAATAGTTTAATTTATGGGCTACCACTATCGGACTACAATGGCTTGCCTACATTAGCTTTGTACGAGATACAAATCTTTCCTACCTGAAGCACTGATTATAGTAAACATTCGTTTGATAATTCTGGTGAATTGCTTGCTTCCCTCATATGTTTACTTTTTCTGATATCATGTGTTTGGTTACTTTTGTACATATTAGTTATTTATTTTCGATCAATGTTATATGTACTGTTTAAATGTCTAGATGATAGTGGAACCACCAACACTATCTTCAGAAATAGACAATTGTTTAATGAATTTCTTCATTATAATACCTCTGTGACTACAATGATTAAATCATCTCAAGTGATTATTGGGCTAGGTAATGCTCAGTTATTGTTGCCAAATAACACAACGATTAAAGTCACAGAAGCTCTATATGCACCAAGAGCTAAATCGCACCTTGTTGAGTTTCAAGGATATCCATGCAAGCAGTTATCCTTCGAAAACCAACTTTGAAAATGGAATTGAATAATATTATCTCTAATGTACCACTACGATTAGGATTGTCGAATCCCATGTTGTTACCAACAATGAACTGTTGAAAAGTGACTCTTACAAGCTTTGATACGACTGATTGGGGGCACCCAAGTCATTATATGATGATCTGTGTTTTTAAAAGAACTCACATGGACGTCTATTTTCTAGAATAAATGGGACAAAATATTGTTATAATGCAGAGAATATTGTGCTATCTGAAGTAACTTATGTACATTATTTGCCTTCTAAAGTAAGCGAAGTGCAACCTTCGCCTTCTAAAGTAATTGAAGGGTATTTTCTCCCATTTTATTTGTTGTCCTTGTCTAAGGCACATCGCTTATTTTCCAAAGTCCTTGTCTAAGGCACATCACTTATTTTCCAAAGCTTGCTTTTTAACGAAAACAGGATCGAGACCATCCTATGCTAAAAGATATCAAAGAAAACATTCCATTTTTACGAAAAAGACAAGGTGATTATTGTGGACCTATACTGCCAGAGTGCGGACTATTCATGTATTTTATGGTTCTGGTTGATTCTTTTGTCCACAAGAAATGCTGCATTTGCAATGCTCCCAGCACATACTATACAAGGCTCACCACCTTGATTATTTAATTATGTCTATCAGACTTGACAATGCTGGAAAATTCACATCTAATGGATTTGATGATTTTCATATGTCTAATGGAATTGACATAGAGCATCTTGTACCCCATACAAAACTCAAAATGGTCTCGCAGAAGCTACCATCAAAAGGTCTAGATGATAGCTAGGGCACTGGTTATGCGCTACAACCTGTCTGTTACTGCTTGAGGGTACGTCATATTGCATGCAGCCTTACTTATTCGCTTTATACCCACTGCTATCCAACCATTTCATGCGTACCAGTTGGTAACTGGATATGAGCCTGATATTTTTTTTGTATTTACACATATTTACGCATTTTTTTGGTTGTGCGGTATATGTGCCTATTACGCCCCCACATCGTACTAAGATGGGTCAATAAAGACGAATAAATATTTATGTTGGTCCGCTAATTTGAACCTTTGACAGGCGATCTCTTTACCGCTAGATTTGTGTATTGTCACTTTAATGAGACAACCTTCTCGTCGTTAGGGGGAGGTAAGGAAAAGGATTACCTAAGGGAACGACAGGAATTGTCGTGGTGTGTTTCCCACATTTGTCTCATCTTGATCCCCGCACTTCATGTTGTGAAATTGAAGTAAAAAGAATTATCGATATTCAGAAAGTGGTTGTTTTAATTGCTTGGTGCATTTAATGATATCGCTAAAGTGACGAGATCACACATACCAACTGCGAACGTGCCTGCAAGGTTAAAAATCCTTAAATAAGGATATGCACCATAAACTAAGGTGTTGCAACTACACTTTGTGAAAGTGTGGTTGAGGCCGTGGCTTCATCAAGGATGTTGGAGAGACCACCAGGTTCGATTAATACTCACCTAGAAAGAAAGTGGTTGAGTATGGCACAATCTAACTATTTATGTCATCTGAAATTATCTCATAATATTGTCTCTAAATATGTCCATGAATCAAACTGGAGGACGCTCCGAAGTTTTAAATGATTCTAGAGAACAATGAAATCCCGTTGGATTATGAGAATGAGTCAAGGAAAGGATCATGCATGCATAGTGATGATGTAATTCATACATAGTTGCTCCAGAAGTAGAGCACGATGAGATCGAACCATGCTTTATGTTGATTAAATAGAGCATACTGGCCTACGCAATCCAGGAAGAACTTAGTTCTTTGACAAATATACAGGTATTTGGTATGGTAGTGCTAACCACCAAGTGTAAATCCTGAGGGACATATATGATTATTTGTCACAAAGCGTAGTGAGAATAATGAAGTCTTAAAATACCAAGACTCGCCTTGTGGCGCGAGGTTTGTCACAAACCCCTGGATCGTTTATAAAGTTTTTACTAGTCTCAGAAAGACTTGAAATTAAGTTTATTGATGTGGTTATATCATATCTCTATGGGGATCTTGATTCAGAGATATTTATGAAGTGTCAGATGACCTTTGCCCAATTCAAGTAACTCTAAACCACGGAGTGCGTTTGAAATTCAATTGAAACGCTCACTTTACGGATTAAAACAATCCGGGCGGATGTGGTATACCCGTCTAAGTGATTATTTGATTGGGAAGGGATATATAATGAAATGTACCCCTGCGTATTTACAAAGAAAACGAGTTCCGGATTTGCAATTCTAGCTGTCTATGTCGATGATATGAACATAGTAAGCACTCTCGACGAAGTAAGAAAAACCGCGAGATATTTGAAATCCGAATTTTGAGATGAAGGATCTTGGGAAAACTCGTATGTGTCTACGATTTAAACTAGAACATCGAGCTTGTGGAATATTATTCCACCAGTCTGCATATGTCCAAAAGATACTCAGGCAATTTAATATGGACAATGTGCATCCGGCTAGCACTCCCATGATTGGTCGAAGTTTAAAAGTACATTAATATCAATTTCGTCCAAAGAAAGGTGACGAAGATGTGTTGGGAACTGAATATCCCCATCTAAGTGCAATAGGCGCATTATTGCACTTAATACAATGTACTCGACCAAAGTATCTCGTTCTCAATGAACTTGTTAGTTAGATATAGCTTAGCGCCAACGCAGAGTCATTGGAATGATATCAAGAATATCTTTAGATACCTAAAAGGTACCATTGACGTGAGTTTGTTTATCCCTATGTTAACGCAAGAATAGTTTCTAATGTAATTGCAACTTTTTACACTGAAACCCCAAATAATATTTGGGTTGCTTTTGCTGATGATGGGTATCTCCCCGCCCACACAAAGGTCGATTCCAAACTGGATATTTGTTAATCCTGGATATTGACCAAGAAAACCCTAGTGGCTACCTCTATGAACCACTCTGAGATCATTATCCTACATGAGATGGTTCGTAAGTGTATATGGTTAAGGTCTATCATTACACATATTTGAGGGACGTGTGGTTTGAGTTCTACCACTGAAAAGCCAACTTGCATTTACGAATATAATGCAGCTTGCATCAAATAAAATCAAGCAAGGGTATATCAAGGATGATAACACAACGTATATCACCGATGTTATTTTACAATCATCAACAACAATGTCTTCTAAAATCGTGGCATAATTACTTATTAAGTCGTTGTCTAAGTCCACATTTGAAGAACATGTGAGAAGCATATTACTAAAAGAAGCTATCTGAACTCCCATGATTACATGTGAAAGGTATAAGATTAAATAAATTGTCGGATTCCCATGATTGCATAACTGCAGAGGACTAAGAACTTGTCTAACTGCATTGGACTAAAGGAAGTGTCCTACAGTATTGGACTAAGGAAATTGTCCAAACTCCCGTGATTGTATTGGACTAGAGAAATCGTCCAGCGTCAGGGGGAGCATCTAGTGGTACGTTGTACTCTTTTTCCCTTCACTGAGGTTACTTTTTCCCATAGGGTTTTGTTACTCAGCAAGGTTTTTAATGAGACAACTGCAATACCAGAAGTGCAATCGAAAATTTGTTGATTATGAAGGAACAATAATTTGTTCTTCAACGAAAGTAATCAGGGGGAGACATGGTGGACGTGTAAGTCATCACCTATATTCACTTTCGAAAAGCTTATGACTAATAAAACTATCTAGAGACTACCCAGAATGAAATCAGGGGGAGATGCCGACATCAGGGGGAGGATCCAAGGATATGATGTCGACATTTTGATTCGAAATGTGAACTTATGTTGTACTCTTTTTCCCTTCGATCGAGATTTGTTTTTCCCACAGGGTTTTGTTACTCGACAAGGTTTTTAACGAGAAAACAACAACATCAACAACTACACTTGGCAAAAATGCTGAATGCTGAAGCGATATTACTGAATTGCATCAGAATCACGATAGTATGTCAAACGAAACAACTTCCAGAAAGAAGCGAGAGCGTTATTCAACATCAGCATCAGCAAAGGCGTACTTCTGGACTTATCGCGTTGTACTCTTTTCCCTTCGTCAAGGTTTTGTCCCACTGGGTTTTCCTTGTCAAGGTTTTAACGAGGCAACATATGCGAGTCCAACTCTGTACTAAGTATTCTTAACATTGTACTCTTTTTCCTTAGTTCAGGCTTTGTTCCTTTGGGTTTTCCTGACAAGGTTTTAATGAGGCAATTGACTTAGACATGGTGGTCATCGACAAGAGAGCTACATTTGAAGAACTACATTTGAAGCTACAAGAGAAGTCACTGGCCTACTCCAACAGAGAAGCTTACCAAGACTCGAAACGTTATACTCTTTATATTTTCAAGGTTTTGTCCCACCGGGTTTTCCTTGTCAAGGTTTTAATGAAGCAACACATTTGGAGTTTTACTTTTGAACCGCACAAGGGGGAGTGTTGTAGGGCTTATGGCCCATGGATGTGCGGCCCAAGTAGTATCCTAGGGTTTTCTATATACTTGTATATAAATGATACTATAGCTATGTAATCATACACATCTATCAATGAGATATTCTCTTTCTCCATCTTCTCCACTTCTTTAGTTTTCCAATTTCTTTATTTTTGATCGGCAATATCTAATGAGATTTTCTACTATGAAGACAGATTGATTGTTTTCATCAAGATTGAATAGAAATTGATTGTTGCTGGCGGTGGTGATGCTGGTAGTGGTAGTGGCGGCGGGGGTGCCGGTAATGGTGGTGGAAATATGGGGAAGAAGATGGAGATTAGGTTTTAGTTTTTTGTGATTAGGTTTTACTTAGGACACCCCTTATAAGATACTATAGGATTGTAATATTGTTTTGGGGGTCTCTCTATAGAATGGGGTCCCTAAAACAGCCGATCAATAAATAGCAGCAGTACCAACCAACTAATGTCTCTACTTTCGAAAACACTCGGTGGACACCGGATTTCCTACACCGGATTTCTACACCGGTACGTGGCATCCGGTGGTTGGCTCGTTTTTATGGCAGGGGCCTGCTAATTTTGGGGGCCTACTAATCCTACGGTGGATGTAAATGCCACGTAGTGGTGTAGAGACCCGTGTAGGAACCCGGTGTCCCTGTAGCACGACTGCTCTACTTTCATCGGTCAAAAGACTCGAAACCCAATTCTGACAGGAGTGACTTACAATGACTCCCAACCTAAAGATTAATAGGTGTTTTAGGGGATAAAATCCTCTGTCTCAGATTGTCTGCCCCCGGTGTACCCAAGAGAGGGAGGGGGGCCGTGGTAGGGCGTATTTTGGGTACAGGCGGCCCCCTCCCTCTCTTGGGTACACCGGGGGCCAGACAATCCGAGACAGAGGATTTTTTTCCCGTGTTTTAGTTTTTGTTTGGGAGAAATTACTTTTCATACAGAAGCATAGGTCAAACACAGGGAGAGATATTGCACGTCATGGTTTTCTCTCCTTGCCCATGTGGAAAATATACTCACTTTTTTCCTTGACTCTTCCTCTACTTTTATTAACAAGACAATATGTTGGAAGGAAAATATTTCTTATTTTCGTCATCATGCCTAAGGAAGCAATTACATCAGTAATCCAAATGTGACTGATGTGACTGATTGCTTTTATGTTCTTTTAACATTTAGGTTCTGATTTTTGGACATCTACCAATGTTCTACAGACGCATTAGATACAGATTTTGTATTGTCTCTCAACTTTACCCATGTGAGACGTAAATAAAACAGAATCGGACCTTAGAATCAGACACCAATAACCAACGTCAACGGAGAATAAAGGTAAAGTAGTCAAGAGAATTCATAGACTTGATAGACTTCCCCACTTCTTCTCTGAGTGGCATTCAGCTAGTAAATCGGTGAGACTGAGAGATCTTATTTAAGATATCAGTGGGCCGTAGGCCCACCTCTAACCTCCCCACTTTCTTCACTTAGAAAAGAATCCGAAAGAAAGGAACCGTACACACATAAAATCGCAAGTTCTTCCTTCTCGTGCTTATAGTGATTTTGTGAGTGCACCATGGGGCCTACCAACACTCTATTCTCCCTACATAACTAAACAGCTAGGCTACCCCTAGCTAGGACTTTATTGGGGTTGTGCTGCTAAACCCAAATATACCCAACTCCTAACTTCTCTGACGTTATAAATACGCACCACGCAAATATTATTCTCATTTTTACTAGAATAATATGTGATTGCAGTCTTAATCCTAAAGAGAAGATATAAAGATAAAGTGAGTGAGAGGGAAAATAATGTTATTTCAATTTTCAATTTTATTTCTACAATGTCGGTTACTACGCTTCCCTAAAAAAAAAAGAATTCTGAACTGTAGCATACTACTCCTTTGCTTTCTTAAATTTTGATTTGCAAATTGACAATTTTGACCTCAAATTATTTTTTTCTTACTTTTGTATGCATGAACCTTTTAATAAAAAGTGTCTTATAAAAGGCTTTGCTTAATAATAGTAAAGATTTACTTTCTTTTTCCTGAATCAGTGAGTTCATTTCAACACTTTAATTCATTTATTCCACTGATATCAATTACGACGTACAGATTTATCTAATTCTACGAACCATTAATTAATATCAGTCGTCATTACCGTTTAATTTAACTTAGAAAAAACGTACCGCACTTTCTAACACATGATGTGTAGTTTACCAAATTATTTAAATTTCCAAGATCCAACATTCTTCTAAACCAGTGTCTGGTTAGGGATTACTCATGATGATTGCCATCGTTTATCATTCTGAATTTCCGGTGTGCTGGCTTTTTGATCTTATGGTAAACAAAACTAGATTAAATATTTGTAAGGAAAAAAACAATTCTATAATAAATTTGAAACTCAAATTATTAATATTATCAGGTGATAATTTAGGACTGTAAAATCAGCTACGTAATATCGTCTATCCTTCTGGCAAGGCGCTTGATCGGTAATAATAAGATAAACGACCATTTAAAAATAGTTTCACTACTGGTTACCCGTAATTTACTTGTGAATTACTTTGAGCCTCGGGTCTGTCTATGTGGATTGTGGAGTATGAACACGAAAAGTCTCTGTCAACTCATATATAATATATATGTGCATCAGCCTGGGCCCTGGATACATGCATCTAACACTTTTGTTCCGAGCTGCAGGTATCAAAACTCCATTACAAAACATAAAATATTCAACGGCCCCTAACCGCTTACGCTAACTCATGCGGTTTCGCGCGCATACGGAGACGTTTTTTCCAATTAATTAATTAATTGGAGGAATTAGATTATGAACAATAATTAGTTAAAAAGGTTATTAATAAAGTAGTAATTCATAATTTTGACTAAATATGAAGAGAAATGTACGAAGTTAGAAAATAGATAGTGAGAGAGAAAAAGAAGACGAAGAAGAAGACCCTTTCATACTTTTCTCATTTTTTTTTCACCCTTTTTCCTTTTCTCTTTCTTGAAATTTATTTGAGGAGAAAAACAAAAAAGATCCCCAATTTTCTCCTAAAAATAAAAAAAAATAGTGAAAAAAATAATAATTTAGTAAGAGAGAAAAACACGAATCGATCGTTTTTGTTTGTAATTTAATTTTCTGGTTTGTAAGCTCCATATTATTTCTGCAACGTTTACTCATAAATGCTTTTGTTTTCTTTTCTGTTTTACTTGAATTGGTGAAGGATTAGGAAATTTCACGCCAGAATTTGTTTTCTTTTTAAGGATTATTTGTTATTATTAACCCATTTATATAAAAAGAAGAATTTCGTTGCAAGTAATAATTGTAGTTGAAGTTATAGTGAGTAGAAGAAGAAGAAGAAGAAGTAGTAGAATAAGTTTTGGTTGGTGTTTGGAGGAGAAAGTAAGGGTTTGTTTAAGAATTTGAGAGATAAATTCTGCTTCTTCGGCTCCTCCTCGTCCTCCTTTAAAATTATTATCATCGATGCCGGATAATAATTGGCAGGTTCAGAATGGTGTATCATCTACTTCTATTGCCACCTCTGATAATTTAGAAGGTAATCTCCAAAATTTCCTTCTTTTCTCTACTCTGATTTCTTATGAATTTTTTCATTTTAATAAAAGATCCGATCTTTACAGAATTACGTGTGTATTCCTGAATTTTCTTAGCTGGGTTCATCTTTTGATTCGGGTATTTACAAAAATGCCATTTTTTGTTACTTGTTTTGGATGTTTTGATTGTTTTGGCAATGTATGTTTATGGAATTGTGGTGAAAGAATTTGTGGATGTGATGTTTACTATGTTTAGCTACAGGATTGCACCAAATTGTTGAATTATGTGTTTATTTTGGTGATTTTTAGGATGTGATGTTTGGGATGTTCCGTCTTTGTTTTTTTGTTAAATTAGGCAGAATTGGGTTCAGACACTGAGAAAATGTGGTTGTAGATACGATTTCTGCTGTTGCGGATGATTAAAGCTGTGTCTAACTTGATGATTCTCTTAAACTAATTCATTTACAGAAGCGATGTGGCAATTGAAAATTCAGACTCAGGAAGGCCAAGACGGAGTAGCTTCCAATCCAGCTTCTTATCCTGATCGTCCCGGTGAACCTGACTGTATCTATTATTTAAGGACAGGGTTGTGTGGTTATGGAACTAATTGTCGGTTCAATCATCCTGTTTATTCAGGCCAGGTAGAAAAATATTTTTTTGTCGTAAAAAATCTGATTTTTGTGTTAGTTGCTTGTTTTTAGTTCTAGATTCCCTTAGTCAATGTGTTCATCTACTTTTTCAAAGTCGGGTATCAATGTTTTATCTAGTTGTGTTTGTAGTTCGCTCATGTTCTTCAATGGCTGTTATTTGAATTGAATGTTTAAGATGTTTGTGGTTCTTTTAGGCTGCTCAGCACAGGGGTGAACTTCCTGAAAGAGCTGGACAACAAGACTGCCAGGTATGTTATTTTAGCTACCGCCAAGTTCTTTTATTTCCTGGAGCTGATCTCCTCGTACACTTCAGAGTTGAGTATTATGAACACGAAGATTTTTACATTTACAAAGCATATAATTCTTGTTTTTGCTTTTAATTGTACATCACAGTATTTTATGAAGACGGGTACTTGCAAATTTGGTGCGACTTGTAAATATAATCACCCACGAGATAGGCATGATGCAGGACAGATTCTACTAAACATTTTGGGTCTACCCATGCGTCAGGTGCCTAATTCCGTTTCAATTGTCTGTGTTGGTTTCCTTCGTTGGATCTATATTTGCATCCGATGATTCACTTCTGTTATTGGTTTAGAATGTGTGTTTCTAAAAATGTTTACAAGGTCGTAGACTACTTTAACAGGAAGAGAAGGCTTGTCCATATTATATGCGAACTGGAAACTGTAAGTTTGGAATTGCCTGCAAGTTTAATCATCCCCAGCCTGCTGCTGCGCTTGGAGCTATATTACCTGTCACTGGACCCACTGCTTATGGGTCCACGGGTTCATCCGTAACACCTTCGTCAGGTCTTCCATATGCAGGTGGTCTTCCTACATGGTCTTTGCCTAGAGGACCAGCCATATCTGGTCAATCAATGCAAGGAGGACCCCAGGCATACATGCCTGTAGTTCTTTCATCTTCACAAGGCCTGTTGCCTGCACAGCCAGGATGGAGTACTTATATGGTAGGTAGCGAATTTCTCAACTCCACATTCAATATTAGTATCATCTCTTTTTGATTGAATCTTTTATCTCTCGTGAATGACTACCTCTTCGAACAGTCTACTATTTCAGGGGTTATTGTCGTTACCTCGAAGTTCAATTGTTTGTTCATAATCATATACAATGCTAGAGCCAAGTTTCTTCATAGTTTTGGCACTCGCCTTTGGCCTTAAGTTCTTTGTCATTTAGTCTATGCAAAGGAAACACTGGATAAATATAGATACCTGAATCCCTCTAGAACACATATTTGAATATGGCTTTGTTTTATTTTCTATAGTAAGATGACCCCAGTTTCATTCTTTGCTCTTATAGTTAACATGTTATTAACCTAGCGAAAGTGTAAACTGAAACTAGCTTCTGAAAGTGACTTCATTAGTTCCTTAAAGGTTGCTTTATTATATTTTATTTTTGGCAAACTCACGAGGCGGATCCAAAAAGTTGTTTTATTTAGTCTATTTCGCTGTCCATGTAATTGCATGTTTTAAACAAGATATACTTGGCTAAGTTTTTGCTGTTCTATTATATTCTCTGGTAAACAAGCTAATACCTGTTCATTCTATTTTTGCCTTCTTACATTGGTTTCGCGAATTAATGATTTTTCGTGTTAGGTAGGTGAACTTCTTGCCTCAAGCAAATGCTGACTAGACCCCTATTCATGTTTTCTCCCACTTGGCACTTCAGAAATACTTCTGTTTCCTTTTAAATCAAAATGTCCTTGCAAAGTCCTTCGTTAATTTTGAGAAAACTCATTTCCTAGTTTCTTTTGACACTTAATTCCAGGTTTTTGTAAAAGAGTAGATGTTATAGTTAAAATAAGCTTGTTGTAAACACCCAGCACCCTTGACATGGAGCGCTCGACCATTTCTAGTGGATTAGTATACCCATTGGTAGATCTCTAGATTGCTTGTATCCATGTTGCACAGTTCTTACTGTATTTTTATTTACCAATCAGGGAACTATGACCCCTGTATCATCTACGAACGTTCTTGGATCCCACCTTGTCTACACCTCGAAGCAAGGTGAATCGGGTGCGAATGGGCAGATACATTCACCATCTTTGGCGCAATACCCTGAGAGACCTGAACAACCAGAATGTCAGTATTACATGAAGACCGGAAGATGCAAATTTGGACCCTCTTGCAAGTACCATCACCCGAGAGATAAGATTGCTCCATTGGCTACAAATTCTATGAGCCCATACGGATTACCTTTGAGACCTGTAAGTGCATTTCCTTCCAGTTACTTATTATCTTCTCGTTGGCATCTGATTTTTTAAATATTAATTTCTTAATCATGTTCTGTAAATCCTTTATTTTTGTATCTAGGGTCAAGCGGTTTGCACATACTACAGTCTCTATGGAATCTGCAAGTATGGTGCAGCTTGCAAATTCGACCATCCCATGGCAGGATTCTATAACTGTGGCGTGAGCGTGCCATCTCTATCTATACCAGATTCATCCATCATTCCATACCAAAGAAACTCGCTACCATCCCAATCACCAGAAACTTCTCCATCCAAATCTTCCAGGTTACCTGACCAGATGAAAGCCGAAGAAATTAATGTCAAACAACAAGACCAAAATACAAAATCTCCAGAAGATCCCAAACAAGATTCCCTCTCTTCTACAAATCCTAAATCATCTTCACTGGAACCTCTAAATGATCTATCTGAATAAATTATATCTTGTCCATTTTGACCTTTTGTTCTACTTTTTCTTGTGTTCAGTTCCTTGAGAGGAAAATTCTCTCGCGTCCTATGCTTTGCATCCCTGATATCACCTGCGACTAAGCGAATTGGGTTAGGATAATTTTTTTTGTAGAGATGCATTGGGGTGGGGTGAGACAGCATTGGGGGACAACTTTTCTTCTGGTGAATAAAACAAATGCAGGTGAAATCTCAGTTTTTTCGTTCTCAAAATTGTTTTTCGTCCATAAGTTTAGATGTTATCTAGTTGTTCCTGTCTTGTAACTGCTTTGAGTTTGGGAACTTTCCCCAAGGGTTTGTTTAGAAAGGGGGGAGGGTTACCTGCTGGCTTTTTCTAATTTTATTCTCCTTTTCTTTTCTTTCCCGGTTGGGATGTGTTTATTACCAAGACTTCTTGTTGTTCAGAAACACTGGTTTGTGTGCCATATTCAGATAAAACATTTTTATACAAATAATTGTCCATATACAGGCAATTAAAAAACTGCAATCTACTTTTGTTGAGAGATGCTGAGAACTCTAGGAATGTGCGTATATTGCTGTTTGTAGCTTCATGAAACAAAGTGCTTGTCTATTATTCTTAAACCCGATTCTGTTTCGGGACCGTCTGGGACAGAACTAGCTTAAATTTCGAACCGTGTTTTCCGGCCTCCCAAAAAAAAATTGGCCTCCTACTACGTGACAAAAACGGGGACAAAATGGTCATTAATTTTTTTAAAAATGCTAATCTACCCTTGGACTGATTAACACTAATTTTTATAATTAACACTAATGATAATAATTAGTACTAATGATTTTAGTTAAATTAAATATAAACCTAAAATCTAATTTTTTGTTGATAAAATTCTTGGGTTTTGGGGGGAGAAGAAGGGGAAAAATCTTGAGCTACACAGAAGCATTTTCGGCCTACACGATAATATGTTTCTCTGGGCCGAAAATACTATTTGAAAATGGCAGTTATGTTGCTAGTTTCGGCCTAGAGAAATATTCTATCGTCTGGGCCGAAACAATTTCGGCTCATTCGAGAAAAAAAACGCCAATGAGCCAAAACAATTTCGGCTCATATACTCAATTTCGGCTAATCCAAGAAAAAAATATAAATAGCCGAAATGAAAACAAGCTTAGTTCGACTTATGATTTTGACCAAATTATGAGCCGAACCTAAGACTAAGGATGGTTCGGCTCAATCATGTGATCAAAGTTTCAAGCCGAACTTGTTTCTAGAGTGCAAACTTGAACACCCAAACCGAAACTAATGAATTTCATTGTATAACACAACACAAACTTGGCAAAAAAAAAATATCGGACATTCCAACACTGTCTTAAAATTATCAACACAACAAATAAGACATCAATTACAACAAGTCTCCACAAAGGGAGCAGGTAAGTTATAGCTTTTGATGCTTGGTAGAAGCTTTCAGAGGTACCAATGTAGGCAGCATTGGCAATCAATTCATCTGCAGGACATCAAAACAAAATCCAGTGGCATAATATTCATTATCTAACTTCAGAATGTTCATATACCAAGCATGTCTAAGGTTTTACAAACAGATTAAGAACCCCTAAGAAGTTTCAAATTACCTGAACAAGAATTAGAAATGCACAAGCCAAACATTGGAGGCCTAGACACATTAAACAAGGACTAACTCACTAAAATCAGCAAGCTAAGAATTGATGCCAACAGCACAAAAATTAACAATATATAGTGCAGAAAATTGAAGCAAACTGCAAACTGCAAACTGTACGAGTTTAGCTGCAGATTTGTATCGGTTGCACATCATTTATAGATTACTTACAGCTTTCTAATCACCATATTCCGAAATTAAGCAAACAAGATGTGCAACTATGTTGGGAAATTCAGATCAAAGCATTCAGCTTATCAAAATAAAACAGTTGAGCACATCTCTTTGGTTTTTATGTTTTAGTTGTACAAGCTATTATCAGCTATGAGTTATATGAGAAAAGAATCCACAAATTACATATCCCGTAGTAACCTATCAAATTGGTATCTCTTAAGCATAGACAGATGTGCCTATGTAACAATCACTACAGAAAATTAAGCACGGGAGTACAAAACAGGGCAATCAAGGGAAGGAAAAAGGAGTCCTTCAAATTTTAGAAGGATTAAAACGAACCCATTATTGAAAACACTGGAAAATTGCAGACCCAAATATGGAATTTAATTAGTTACCAGTAATTGCGTAAGACAAGTTCCATCAATTCCATGAGTTACATCTTCAGATGAGTTTGAGTGAGAAACCAGGTGGACCTTTTCTTCTAAACAGCCACATCTTGATGTTTCTATCTAAGCAGTCATCTCTGCAACATACAAATCACTAATATAAATCTCAACTATTCAACTATTGGCAAATTTAATCACAATCATATCATCTTATTTTTTGTCTGATAAAAACAAAATCACCTTACGGTATCGATTAGTGTTAGAAATTATTTAAAAAAAACCCAATAACTTCAATTGAAGACATCACATGCAATTGCAGACACAAATACTTCCAAATCACTCAGAAATCAAAACAAGGGCTTCAGATTTTTTGAGAAATTAAAATCAGTCTCAAAAATTGAGGAATCAACGGTCTTGTATTAGCTTCAATGGCGTTTGTTGCAGTGAGTAACTTCAATGGCGTTTGTTGCAGGACCCCCAAAATAACCACCACAAACATATGAAAATTGTTTTAAAAGGAGGAGGCAACATTCTTATTTACCACAATCCCTATATATCAGCACCACCATTAACAGTTACTATCAGCACCACCAATCTCTGATTTTAATGGTGATGGTGGTGATGGTTTTATCTCCGATTCGATTACTGGTGACGAAGTGGTGGTGGAAGAAGATGAGAAATAAATCAGAGAAGATGAGAAAGAAGAAGAAGAGAAAGAAGAAGAAGCTGCGGAGAAAAGAAAGAAGTAGCAGCAGCTAGTGCGATAAGGCAATGCGATAAGGTTTAGGTTTAGGTTTAGTGGGGTGGCAAATTAGTAATTAAAAAATTTAGGGTAACTAGGTAATTTCGCCTCGTTTTGTCACGTAGTAGTGGGAATTGTGTGTTTAGCTCTCCGGTCAGTCCATCCTTGCTCTTTTGACCTTGGGCCGGAGATGTTTCCAAAAGTTTTGAGCCCGTTTAACGTATAAGGTCAAAAGAGAAAATGTCAAGGTCACACAATTAAACTATCTTGCTGCCGTCATTTACACAAAATAAATATTCCCCAAAATAACCTTCTCAGTTTTTGTTCAAAGAAACAAATGTCGAGAGAGAAACAGATCGAGAACGAGAGAGTATGAGAAAATGGTAGCAAATCTGATTTTAGGTTTTTAGCTTTTCCGATCTAAATCTTTTGAGAGAGAACAAATTGATTTATAAGATTGGATGTAGGTTTTTGATCAGTTTAATGGGTTCAGTCATTCAGATCTCTTCAAGCTCAAATCAGTTAGGTTTCTGATAATAAATATTTTAGATCTGTTTACTGCATCTTTGGGTTCAGTTTTTTGTTCTTTTGATTCGATCGAAAAGGAGTTGATTACATTTATGATCATTTTGTTTTTGATTTTTAATCTTAAATGTTTCAGGGAAATCTTTGTAATTGCTTCAACCTTCCTTCCGTTTGGCTTTCCGACGAAGATCCAGTTGAAGTGGTGTTATTTTTGGTGTTACTGATGATGTATCATCTTTTCTAGGTAATCTTCTAATCTATTTTCACCAATTTCATTTTGCAGATTATGTCACTTTTCTATTAAAGTCCATTCGATGTTTTCCTCGTTTGTGCTCACTGATCGAAAGACCCTAGAAAATTAACTAGACTATTTGACGATTCAACGCAGATTGATAGTGTATACCTAATCAAGGTAATTTTTAGATAAAAAAAAAAACTCAAAAAAGAATCATGTGGGTGAATTATAAATACTTCTTTGCGTTTGGTTTGTTTGATTTGAGAAATTGTAAAACACTGTGTGAGTTTATTTCTCTGTATGTAAATTGAAACCTAGTTATTTATCTTTATTCAAATTGTGTACATTTCTTGTTTGTTAAAATGCCTTCATTTTGATTGATAATTCCATAGTATGAGATGTGCCCTGGCTAATCTAATTTCTATGTTACACAGTACATAAGTCCTGCATCTGTAACACATACTCTTTCCTTGATTAAATTGTTTTTCCTTTGTCTGTTCGAACTTTGAGTGACTAAGAATTGATGATCTTCGTTGGGTCATCAATCCTAGATTCATTTCCAACTCTATCTGCACTGCACATGGTGTACAAGTCCAAAACTGAAGTATGGCATTGAGGATTGCCTTCTATTGATACCATGGGATTACTATTTCTAACAATAAGAGCATTAATAACGGTAATGCTCACGAATGCTTTGAAAGAAACAGAAACAGAGAGCACATTTCTTGTTTTTAGTCCCTAATTTAGTATTTTTGTGAGAGGTTTCTAGTCCATGGATAGACAATGCATTAGCGTGCTGTCATGCTTTTCTGGTTCATTAGTTTGCTCTCAAGGTTGTTATTTATATATCAAAAAGTTGTCTTACTGGTTTCTCTTTCTCTAGCGAGGAAATACAGAGCATTCCTGATGAGAAGAATAAAAAAGCACAAAATCGGTTCATTCCTTTGTGAGAAGGTGTTTCTGTTTGTGCTGCGCATCCCCTCAATGGGACCATCATTGCAGGAACTAAGGTTTGTGTTTCTTAGAATTGATAAAAGCTTGTATACATATAGGTTCTTCCTTTGTCATCGGGAAACTAATATAAGCAAAGGAAATAACCATTGTGGATCATATAAGCTCTAGTTTGTAGGTTGACACACTTAAGAGACGCTATCGAATCCAAGCTGAGCCAGGTACCAATTTGTTTGCTGGAGACGACAAATTCATGAATGCTCGTAAAAAGCTTACATTTCTATTGAGGTGGTCCACGGTCAGTATTCAACATCATATTGTACGTTCACATTATCAGCTACTTGCTTCTCAAGACTGTTTCTCTAGGATTGGTACTGTTATAGAAGATTTTGGTTTGTTTTGTGTAGTCTGGGGGAAGGAATTATGAACTTAATTATGATGTTTTTATTAACTTGAAACTTATGAATTATTAACCAATATGTAGTGAGTGGTTTAACTGGAGATTAGGTGTCTCTTTCAATATTTTCTATTTGTACAAGGCATTTGCTTAGGATTTTAGTATGCTAATACCCTCAAAATGAATCTGTGGTGCAATGGCAGCACGACTGACTCCATGTCAGAAGATGCGTGTTCGACTCACGCTAGGTTCACTTATTCGTATATGTCAAAATGATCGAAAGGTTACAATGACATTTATTAATATGGTGTCCACTTGGCAACCGGACGCATAAAATGTGCTCAAGTTGGCAACTGGACACCAAAATTTGGTGGTGCACATGGATTTTTGTTGCCTACATAAAAGAGACACACACTTCATTACTAAGAATTAAGTCTTCATTAGTAAGAATTAAGTCTTTATTCAAACCATCATTATTAAAAATTAAGTCCTCATTACTAAGAATTAAGTCTTCATTCAAACCATTATCACTAAGAATTAAGTATTCATTACTAAGAAGTAAGTCTTCATTCATACATCATGCCTAAGAATTAAGTCTTCATTAACAAAAATTAAATCTTCATTCAAACCATCATTACTAAGAGTTAAGTCCTCATTACTAGAAATTAAGTCTTGACTAAAACCATCATTACTAAGAGTAACTCCTCATTACTAAGAATTAAGTCTTCATTCAAACCATCATCACTAAG